>SCDY01000481.1:0-87269 GCA_004143825.1 Drosophila micromelanica
CTTGTTCAGAGAGCTGGAAACCTTCTCCAAAGCTTGGGGCTCATCGAAGTCCTGTTCGTTGGCGGTGAAGGTGAAGAACTCCTTCTCCAATTCAGCAGCAGGGGCAGGGGCGTTGTAGGAGACTGGAGCTTCCAGGTTTCCGCTGGACAGACCACCGAGGTTACCGCCGGACAGACCACCGAGGCTGCCGCCGGAGAGACCACCGAGGCTACCGCCAGACAGACCACCGAGGCTACCGCCGCCAATCAGGCCACCGCCGATGCTACCACCTCCGATGCTTCCACCTCCAATGCTGCCTCCGCCGATGCTTCCGCCTCCAATGCTGCCTCCGCCGATGCTGCCACCTCCAATGCTGCCGCCGCCGATGCTGCCTCCTCCAATTCCTGGGCTGAAGGACAGGCCTGAGTCGGAGTGACCCACTGGCTGGTAGTTGTAGCCCAGCTTATCGGCGCAGGCAACTGCCACTAAGCACATAACCTGCACACAGAAAAGGTGGATGAGGTAATCCTAATGAGGCTCGCCGTTGGCTCCTGGCTACTTACAATGAATGCACGCATTTTTAATTCAACTGAAGTTCTTTAACTTTGACTGTTCGGTTGTGTCTGACGTTCGGAGCACCATAGGGTCCACTATTTATACGAAAACCACTAAACTATGTCACTCGACTGCGCTCAAGTTCACGCAGAGACCAAGCCGCGGTGGTCGCTGCTGCTGATGCTGCTGCTGCTGCTGTTTCTGATGCGGTGTGGTTGTTGTTGCTGCTGCGGCTGCGGCAGCTGGTGCTGTCACTCTTGAAACTTGAAGCATTTAGCAGTAACTTCTTTAGCAGCTTTTGTCTATTGAATCGATACCAAGACCTGAAAGGCCAAATCGACAAAAACAATGCCAACAATGTCAGCGCAGCGCATCTACGACTAGCCGGCCTATTCTTGCAAATATCGCTGTTGGCATTATGCAAATGGGACGCAGCCCTTGCTCAAGAGCAAGTCGCATTGGCAAACCAACTAGGGGCGAAACTATTGGCCAGCCACAGCAGCAACAGCAACAGCATTAGTATCGGCATCAGCGTCGGTATTGACGAAACTAATTTACACTATTTTGTGATAGGATCAAAAGTTTAATAAAAGAAATTATTTTCTACATGCATATTTGGATGCAAAAATAAATTCAGGTAGGTGCCGCTCGATGGTGATATTAATTTTGAAGCGATATTTAAAATTCCCAGTCGGGCTTCGTATACATTTTGAATTTGCCTGGTGTCAAGATTTCTAGTTTGGGAATTCCCAATCGATTATTGCGGCTAGTTTGGTTTGAATTTCCAACTTTGCTGTTTGTATTATTTGGCGAGGGACCCCAAAAAATTTATCAAGTTACATTGGAAGGAATGCGCATTTTAAACCAAACAATGGCCTCGATATCCATAAAATACACATAGCCACAAAAACAGAAATCAATTTACAAATTTTTTTGCTTTTTTGCGTATCCGTTTAACCCTCAATGTTTTTTGTTGGACAGTTGGCTGTTAGGCAGTTGGCTTGCCAAAATTAGAAGCCATAAACTTAACAAGCGTTACGACCTTGAGGTTTTTACTGTTCGTCACCTGAAGCTATGCGACGGTAATCAGCTGGCGCCAGGCGACGTCCATTTAATCTGATCAGCGATTATCACGTTTTTCATCATGCTTTATTGATATCATAAAAATTATTGTTTTTGACTTTTGGAGCCCTGCTATAGATAAATAAATGCCAACAACATATTTGATATTGAATTCATTTGCATAATAAAATGTTTTCAGCATTTAAAATTCGAAAGATTCATATCCGAGATAACTGAATAGATTGGCAAATCGACGGCGCCTAACTGATGCATATCATGCTAATTTTAGCTATGACTAATCATAGCTTGAACTCCTTATCATACGTTAGCTACAACAGTCAGTTGAATAATCTTACACACACAAATCAATAAGCAACTATTACTTGATTCTACCGATTCTTTTGAGATCTCGTCAATATCCCTTTCCATTCATAACTTTGGCTTATATTTTTTTTATTACCCAGCTCCGTTTGGCGCTGCTTGTGAAGTTGTCAATCAAGATTCAGTGTTAAAGCCACAGCCTAAAACCAAAAATAATTTGTCTTCGTTTTGTTTACGACTCCACCCAGACCACTAAACCGTGTAGCTAGCTGCTCTGCTGCTGCGCTGCTCCCCACAGGCGGAATGCTCGGCATTCGGCGTCTCGGCTGATGGCGCTGCCACCGCCTATCGCTGGTGGCAATGTCATATGCAAACTAAACAAATGTAAACATATTAAAATAAACCAGCTACAATTTCAAGGTCTCGGGCGCCACACGCTCATAAAAGATGCACGCAGCAGCAACATAAAAACCAAAACACAAAAAACCAAAAGAGAAAAAAATAAAAAAAAACAAAACAATCACAAAATAGCTGAGCGCACCGCACGCACAACAACAATTGGTAAACGCCAATGGACAACGTTGGCGCATCAATAAATAAATAAAACGCGACCAGGCCCGGGATCGAGCTGAGAGCAGCATTTTATGTTAATGCCCCCCGGGCCAGCCGGGTCAATCGATCTATTTATACCCATCTACGACGCACAGAGCAGAGCCATTGTCCAAACTCGCATACACTTTTTAGGCTATATGTGTATATTTATTTATAACAATATATTTTTATCCTTTTGATTAATACTATTACTTTGAAAAGTCAACTTGAGTGGAGCCTTTCAAATGACTGGGTCCAAAAATTAAAAAAATTGTATTGCTGCCATGCTATAAATTGGAGCATTAATTAATTCTCTATATTGTTAAGTTTAACCAAAAAAAAAAAAAAAATTTCCAAAAATTTCGTCGTCAGTTTGTGCCAGTTAAACGAGTTTGTTTGGTTCTTTCTTCGCGTTTGCATAAATGTTTGCGATGCCGCCAGTTAAGGACTTTTTTTGCAAATATTTCCGCATGCCACAATGCAAAGTATTAAACAATATCAAAGTGGACTTAAGCACATGCAAATTTGTCTAATTTGCCATGCAAATTAGTTATGGCAATTATTGCAAACTAAAAAACTCAAAAGCAACTTAAAACCAAACTGAAACAGAAATTTAAGATCATAAAATGTCAAATTTTAATAACTCGTCACCTTTAGAAAAAAAAGCATAAAACCAAATTATAGCCAATTTATTTATCTCTGGCCAATTTATTTGTCAATTTGCAATAACGGCCAAAACATTTTGTGTAAACAATCAAGTATCGACGAAGCATCGGCAGCTGGTTATTTTTGCCAAATAGACGTTAATTTAAAGATAAAAATAAAAAATGAGATTTAGCCATGTACCAGAAGCCTTTAATATTGCAGAAAAAAGGCATAGCTAAGTAGATACAAAAAAGTAGACATACGCAATCTTTGGTTCAATAAGTCTTTAGGAGGTACATATCTGATACCCTCGGTTTTCCTAGGTATAGCACAGGAAAGCGAAAAAAGTGCGCACATAAATTCACAGCTTATTGCGAGTGTCTCAGCGCCCACAAGTAGGCAATAACTTATTTTTGTAGCCTGCATGAAGACAAGTCGTAGGATTAGTCGTGGCTAAGAAGAACCAAGTACACAGGGCTCACAGAATATACATACAGACACATCTGACACTTGTGCCCTGCTTTTTATTTTAATTGCGAACATGGCCACACATAATGCCCACATATAATGTCCTCGTAACGTGGCTGCCTTTTCGAACTCGTTTCCGAGTAAGGACAGTACCCAAATAGGACTTTACGAGCACTGACAGTAACAACAACAACAACAACAACAACAACAACATTATAATGACAACAACAACATTGACAGGCAGCTAGCGACTTTTACATGTGCAAATTGTCGTTTAATTTATTAAGCAGCGAGCGCGAACGCTTTTAATATAAGCATACAAAACACTAATTACACACACACACACACGCAGACTCACGCACTTGTGCGAATGTGCTGTAATTAGAAAATAAAGCACCCACTCAACCGCACTCACACATATAGATATATACAGTGCACATGCATTAGTAAGCTCACGGTCATAAATTTGGCCCACAGTGCGTATGTGTCGTGAAAAACCTTAAAGAACGAGCGCAGTAACAATAAAAATAAAACAAGATGGCATAACTAATCTGGCTTTTGAGCTTCGCTTCAGGTTGCTGCATTTGGCCGTTGGCCTCTGGTTGAAAACGGGTTAACAAACTAGACAGCTTTTGGCTTCGACTATCACCTGGTTTGTTGGCCTTTTTGTTGCGTGCACACCCGCTATGAATTTTATGGCCAGATTGAACTTGAAGTTGTCGCCGAAGCTGATTTGCATTTATAATTAATTCAATACGATAACTTAACTACAGGCCAATGTTCCACACTTTTGCACTCTACGAGTCTAAGATTTCAAAAGTGAATAGTTAGGACAAGCACCTGAGTGTGCTAGTTTTCGACTAGAGGACACCTTGAACCGATTTAAAGGTATTCAATATTGAGTACACATAAATTAAAATTACATGTGCATTTTTAAATATTGATATATGCCTATTTTAAATGAACATTTGCTCTGACATGCAAACTAACATCTTAAGAATTCCCTCTGTCAAAAGGTTAAAAAATACCTTAATAAATAATAATTTATTATATGCTTATTGATTGCTATTGCGAGATGGGAACTCTGATGTAATTTGGTTTAACTTAAGTTCTACCAAAATTATAAGTTAATATATTTTTATTTACTTTCAATCAAGAAGTACTATTAAGAAATATATAAGTTGAAAATTGTTGTTTTTTCATAAATAAATAAATAATTTCATAGAAATTCCACCTCTTAAACTTAAAAGAAGGCGATAAACAGAATGTGTTTTGAATTCTAATTAGCGTCTGCATTCATAGAGCTTAAGTTCTGTTCTGCCATACATACATTTACAAAATCCAAAACGTAATGTCCACAAATAATTTCATTTATGTCAGTTGCAGTTGAAATAATAAAAGAAATAAAATATTGTAATTTGCAACCATTGTCAGCAAAATTAATTGTCAAATTGTGTGGCAATGGTGCCATTGTTTAAGTTGGCTTCCAAAGCTGGTCTAAAATATTATTGTTGCATTTTATTTAGTCTGCCAGAATTATGCTAGTTACATAACCAATTCACGCTGTGTCAGCTCAATTTCTGAGCGCCACCCACAGTTAGTCGGCATTGTTTGTCTGTTGTCTGTTGGCTATAATATGGATTTTAAGAGTCCTCACACCGGCCTCCTCGCTCGGCAACTGCTTTGTTTAATGTATTTGGTAGGCAACTTTGCAGTGAAAGTACACGGTGCGTATGCTTGACGCGGGCTCGTCTGAGACTGCCAAATGGTCGTATTGAGTATTCTTACTGATGGCTGCTATTCACTATGTAACCCCCCTCCCTCCCAAGTTGCTCCTTATGCGCCGTACATGACAATGAGTTTAGGCTTCATTCTCAGCGAGAGCATATTGCGCCGCACTCGTCACGTCTAGGAGCTGTGGGAGTGCAGATGAACATGGACCCAAACCCGAAGCCGACGGAGGGGCATATTAAGTGCTGCCATCATGTAGTTATATCAAAAGTTACTTTGGCACGTGTGCTGTGAGTCCGCTTGTCTGTCCACTTGGCATCAGCGTGCGCCGCCAACCATTTGATGAGCAGCCGATTCAAGGTTGGCACACCTAGAATGGAAAAACTAGCAAACGATGTAATAACAATTCCTGAAACGTTCCAAACGCTTTTGTAGTTGATGCTGCAATGTTGATCTTCGCGCGGTTTAATCAATCAGCAAAACGTTGCACGTGCTTGTCTCTGACCAACCGCACGCGTTACTAAGCCGTGTAATTTATGAGCCTGGTCAGAAGCAAATAAATGGAAATCGTGGCTTAACCAGGGCTCGCAACTGGAAAATTTATAAATTGTCTGTTAAGGTTATCATATTTTGATGACCCAGGCCGTGTAAGTAGCAAATGCCAAATGCTTTTTCGATATTCTTTTCCTTGTTTTGTTTTTGTGTGCGTACGTGAGCAGGTGACAGAGCTGTCAACTCCCACCGCCACGATGACAGTTATCTATGCAGCGAAGCTATATTGCGAGGGCTGGCAGGTATGGTTGGATACTTTTTGCTCTATCAATAAGCTGCGCCCAGGGTCACAGTTGGCTTCAACGCATTTTAGCGTGCGTCACGTTTCAAATTTATTACGCAAAATATTCTTCAATTTAGCGCGCCTTCCTTGTCTATGCTCGTAAACACCTCACCGCGACAGCGCTGACATTAGGCAAGCGCCACATGCTGACAGCACATTTCAGTGGAGTGGAGGCCAAATTCACAGAACGAAGAAGGAAGGAGACGAAAAAACAAAAATCTTGAAAGTGCCTCAGAATGATGACTCTTTTATTAAGAAAGAGCAACCACTTAGACAGCTACAGAACTTTAAATTTAAATGATCAACTTTTAAGTAAGATCGAGTGAGCTTTATTATAAAGCTATCGCCAGGAAAAGAGAAACCATTGTGAATTCTACATAATGAGAAAAAGACAGTACAAATTTGTATAAAAGCATATTGCGTAATATCTTTAGCAGGTACGTGTTAAAGGATTATGCAGCAAACACAGAGTACCTTAAAATCGAGCACATATTCTATTATTGACAAATTGTAAGGCAAATAAAAACCAGAGGACTAACCACTTTAAGTATATGAATGTGTGTGGGTGTGTGTGAATATGTGCTGCTCCAGTGGCTGTCGAGTGAACGCTTATCAATATTTGCACAGTAACAGGGCGCGTTTTTTTGAGACTGCCTGAAAGGCAAATAAGAAATTCCAAAGTAATCAAAAACTCATTGTGTTGCTTGCGCTCTCTTTCTATTTTGGCAATCTCGGGCTCTGTCTTATGCTCTGGCTGTTTCTGTTGGAACGGCAGGCAGGCAACTATATTTTTATGGGCTTGCTTTGGTTATTGCAAATTGCAAAAGCAAAACGCCTTCGCACACATTGCCACTTAACTTGGCATTCAATTGCCGTTAAGCTTTCCCTAACAAACGACCTCACCCCACACACACGCACCCACACACACACTGACAACAATAAGCACGCCTAACGCGGTTACCACGCCTCGAAAAACTTTTTTAAAGAAATTTTCTTATTGCGGAAAGAACATTTTATGTTTATAGTGGTCGCAGCAGCATTGACACTTGTTACAAGTAGCCGCAATGCCATTTTGTATTTTGTTTTTGGTTTGTTTTTTTTCTCTTTGTATTTTATATTTTGTGTATTTTCTCTGGTCGTTCAAGCGATTTTCTATTTATTTATATGAAAACTTTAGCTAGCAATTTGCGAGTACATAAAAGAAATTTATTTTATGCGGCGCTATTTTGTAAAGTAGCCACTTAAACTTAAAGCACACCCACACCCCAAATTCTAACCACTCTCTCACTCACTCTCTTTCTTTCTCTTTCTCTCTCTCTCGCTCTGCACGTGACACTGGCAAGTTTAATAAGCAGTTTTAAAATGCTTTGCCTGCTTATGGGCGCCCAAACGCGGGTACCTCGTAACAAAACATCCGCTTGTCAGACCGAAAGATAAAGCCTCCAAAATTATTGCTCGCCGTAAATATTGCAGCTGCGATTGGGCATGTATTTGTGTCATTTGAATTTGATGTAGCTTCAAGTATTTGATAAGTGAAAGCATCAGATTGACAGACGGTAATGACTTTATTAATGGCAGCTGAGACTTATTGCGACTTACTTTGCGACAACGACAATGCTATCCAAGCAATTTCCTCACGAAATTCGTACATCGATTGCTCAACCTGTTAGTCGTTAGGCACTTTCGGTTTGTATCTTTAAGCGTAAGGTAAATAAAAATTTATTGATCCAAGCAATTAGCGTTAATTGAGTAAATAAACAATATTTCAACATGCGTTCTGCCACATAAAAATAAAGCTAATGGCCGAACAATGGCACCAAATTGTCTGCCTCCGTAGCCACAAGTATCTGTATCTGTATTTGTGTCTGTATCTTTCTTTTTTTTCGTTGGTAAGTCTGAAATGCCATTCAGGCAAGAGTCGCAAGGGAAAACAAAAATGAAGAGCCTCATTATGTTTTGCAGCTGTTTCATTTTACTTAAAGTTTCAAGCGAAAATTCTCTGTCAAACTTAAAGTTGAGGGACAAGAAAAGCACAAGGAGCAACTATGTAGTACGATAGTTGTCATAAGTGCCACTAAATCAGAACTGCAAGCTGGCCACTGCTTGGGGCTTGTTTTGCGTCTCGACTCGCCGCAAACTCCACTTGTCTGGACTCGAGTTACGGCCACATTGATGTATTTTATGTGCGTGCCGGACCGAGCTGGGGCCAAGCATGACAAACTGGGACGTGCAGAGAAATTACAAATACAAGAGGACGTACTTTATATGCAGACATGAACGGCAGATTGAGAGACAAACTGGCCAGTGAATCGAAGCCGAGCACTTCTCTTAACATTCTCTAGCAGACGGGGCAACTCTCTGTTTTCTGTTCTCCGTTCTGCAATGCAAAACTTTGCGGTTGCTCAATTTAAAAAGTACACAAAAATTGCTACAAAATGAATTTTTATGATATGCAAATAAGTGTGTTTTTGTGTTTGCACGAACTGAGTCCGGCACACGCGGTCATATGCAAATTTTCTATTAAAATTTTAAGCACTGCTGTTTTCCCAGAATGTTTGTGCGTGTCTATGTGCTTTTGTACAAATGTCAGCATCTGAGCACAAAAAAAAAAAAAAACAATTATATTCGCTTGAAATTGCAGCCCTGCATTTTTGCAACACTGCAAATCCCTTGGTGAGCGACTCATCTCATGTGCGGAGTGCGAGTCGTCAATTTGTAATAACAGTTTTATATCTGCGAGCTACACTCCGACCGATTGATTAAGCTGTGCTTCCGCACCTCCAGGTAATCACAACACTCAAGGAAAGTCCGCAATGTGGACGTGCTACGCCTGTTCCTTCTGTTATGTGCACACGTGGCTGTGTGTGTGTGAACATGTGAAGAAAAATATGGCGCATAAAATAAAGAATCACTGGGGCACATAAAATGTGTACTGCGCACTTTCGATGTGTGTGCGTGCAGGCGTTTTAAATGGTTTTCACAACCACTCAGCAACACCAACGATAAGATCCATGCAAATAAGCCTTCCAATGTGACCACTAAGTACACAATAATATGTAGTTTCCAACCATAACACATAAAACAAAAAATACAAACAATGATTATAAGAATAAAGGTAGTATTAATTGGTGCTCTTAATTCCTGTTATTCATGAAATTATATTATAATGAGATACAAGAAGAAAAACCTAAAAAGTTGTAAACTCTGAAAATTAAAATAATTAATATTAATTAATAATATTAATTTTGAAAGGTATAGAAAACTTAATCACCCAGATAAAATATTTATGTTGCTAATTATTGTCTATCTATTCTTTGGGCCCAGGTTTAGTCCAGATTATTTATACATATTTTAGAAATTCATGTAAATGACAGCAATTAGGGTATTTTCTTGTAGGGCCGTAAGGCAACAACTCATTTTAAAATAAAGTGAATTTATGATTTTAATTTTTACCTTTGCCCAAGGTGTCAACTGCACTGGAGTTACGCTTTAACCGGTCATTGTTGCATATTCGCCTGGCCGAAACCAGGTAAAATTAGTAAATGTGTTTTGTGGCATGTCAAAACCAGCTGCATGTAATTAAAAATAATTAAAAGCCGGGTGGTGGGCAAAGCCATGAAATATCTGGCAGGCAGTGGCCATGGCCAAATGCAGTATGCATGCTTTTGAGTCGACGGCACATGCAAAATGTAACCGAGTAATGGCCACGCCCACGCTCTGGCAACCACAGCTCCAACAATTTTTGGGTAAGGAAAACAAATGAATTTCATTTCCGGCAAATTTGTAGTCAGGCAAAAAGATTGCTTGCCGCAAATGCCAGCGACGAAAACTATGAAAATTGCTTAACTTAAGTTCTGTGACAACTTATTTGTTGGCATCGCGTCGCGTCGCAGCGCAGCCCAGTAAAAGCCGCAACTAATTACAACAAAATTGTCATTAGTTTCAACTTGTCGGCCGCACAACGAGCAAAGTTTTTGTTCATGTTTTGCCACTTAGTCGTTGATGGGGCGGGGTAGAATGAGGTTGGGCTGCGGCAGAGTCGCCTTAGCCATTGCCATTTTTTGCGCGTTTCCGTTTCCGCTGCCGATGCGCAGCCGTTTGGAACAGTGCCAGCGCAACATGCACTTGACTTTTATGGAAGAACCGGGAACAAGACGAGCCGAGGGAAACGGATACATTTATAATGTCGTGCAGCCGGTATCCTGCAATTGAATGGCCGCCCCTGTCTGACTGGCAACAGTTGGCATTGACCATATTAGCGTGCCTGTGCATTGCCAGTGCCAGGAGGCGAAAACGAACACGGCAACGTCTAGTTGACAAATGAATTATGTTTCTAGGGAGGTGCAACAAGTTATGAAATTTTGTTCAATTGGTTGGCCCTCAAGCATAATAAATTTTGACCACTTTGCCGATATGTAATTGCTTTGGTAAAGTACATATACCATTTTGATCAAACACGGAATGGAATTTCGATACAATGATCTTAATAAGTACTAAGACTTTTCTATTAGTTGAAAAGAAAATCAGGAATTTTGTTTTTAAAGTGTGGGTCAAGCTAACTAACTAAAGTTCGTGTGGCGTTCATTTATGTGAGTGCAAAGAGTTCAAAGAGTATCTCGCGTTTCAAAATAATTTCTAATTAATTGAATTAATTACAATTATATTTTTTATAAGTAATTATATTTTCTAACCGAATAAACCATTTGATTTTATTTGCATGTTTAGTTTATAATCCTATTAAATACTGTATAAGTTTGGGCAAATAAATGTGCTTCACTCATTTCGATTTATTTCGCCTTGTTTCGCTCGCTTTAATATTTTAGATGACAGCGCTCGCTCGATCAAAATGATTTATTTTCCGAAAAAAAAGCGGGTCTCCTAGTGCGGGCTAGGCTACAGTTTCAGGCGGAAGTGCTGCGTTTATCTGAAGGCAACCCGCACAACATACAGTAGCCCATATGCGAGCACTTTAAGAAGCAAGTGAGCTAAGAACTTGCAACTGGAGGCGTCTAAAATCAAACAAAAAGTTTAGATGTTGAAAAATGGGAATGGCGTCTGCTGCTGCTTACACAGCAAAGGATTGTCTTGCTGGTCCTGAGTAGGCACCAGTTGCAAAACTTCTTTCATCTTTGCTGTCGCACGCGTGTGAGCTTAAGACGCGCTGAGTACAATCCATCATTACGAACAAGAAACTGCGGGGTAACAGACACGAGCCAGCAAGAAGACATCAGCAAAGAGCAGCAGCAGCAGCTGCATTCAGTCGCTGAGCTTGATCCCAAGCGCCGAGTGCAGCGACAATATTTTTCAATTTTCTTTAGCAATCGAGCGTTGATAATAATACTAATGCTGGTTGCAGTTAAGTTGTTGCTGTAGCTATAAAAGCGAGCTGAAAGCACACAGCGGTAACTCAACTGTTCCCCGGCCAAGACAAATATGCTATTTGAGTTAATTTGTGTTGGCTGAATAGCATATTACGTATACGCCATGCACGCCAAGCTGCACTGATTCCTGTTTGGCAAGCCAAGGTTGGGGTAATTGGGACAGCTCAAAACTTTGTCAAAGTTGCACTTTAACTGTGCTCATAAATAAAGCAAAAAGCTTTCCGTTCCTTAAATTGTTATTTGTATTGCTTAAAACAGCACTGCAAACATGCGCAGATAAAAGATAAAATACTTTAAATTTACATGTACAATTACCTTTAGGAGTTAATTGACGTCATATGAATATTGTGTTGTGAATTAGCTGCGTTTAAAATTGTAATTAAAATTTGCAAAATAAATGTCAATTTTAAATAAATATGTTAAGTAGAATGACAGCAACAAGCTTTAAGGTAGTTTAACTTCAATTGCCACACTTTGTACACACCATGAATGTGGATTTAATTAAAAAAGAAAATGATTAAAAAAAAAAAAAAGAAAATTGATATATCATATTACGTTTAAAATGATTTAAAGGCATAGTCCATAAGCCCCACGGATTCCAATCACCCATATTAATCGAGCAAAGGACGAGCTGACAAAAGCATCCACTACCAGGCTAAATAACCACATGTCCGTCATCAGCTCATGGCTTCGAGTTTTTCATGAAACGGTTCTTTGTCGCTGTCGTTGTCGTTGTCAGAACGTTGCGTACATAATGAGCGTGCGTCACTCAATCTGCCGCATGCGGTACGACAGCAATGTCACTGCAGATCTCCACTGTACTTTGCCCTGCTCAGTGCTTTTCTGTACTGTTGCGCGCATCGCCACATCCTCATTTAAATCTGTGGTTCACGATAATCACAAACCAAATATATGCAAATTGTGTTCGCTCTTGTGCTCTTGTTCTTACTGCACTTGCCGACCAATTTACTCCGATTTTTTTTTCCCGGTTGCTGTTGTTATGGACCGTCGATGAAGTGTCCGAATGCTAACTATGGGCTTATTCATCTGTGCATACATATATGTATGTATGTATAAATATACGAATGTGCATGCATGCAAATTAATTAACTGAAGTTCACGTTGGCTGGAATGCAATTGAAGGAATTTAATATGGCTTAATTGAAAGATATTCGCAGTCAAGGTAACTTAATGCCGTAAAAATACGAATGGCAATTCGTTGAAAATATTTTGGTTAATTCTTGTTTTTCCATATATATATATACTTATTTAAGGATACAAAAATTCGAATAATTGCTTTTTTACTTTTATTTTGATTAACAAGATAAAATTGACATTAAAATATTAACCCGGAGTTTAATTTTTTAAATGGAAACTTATGTATCCAATGTAAATGTAATTCTGTTAAATATTACATAACAGTTTTGTTTAAATAAAGAATTTGGTTTTATTATTAATACTTATTCCTTATACATACATTTTTTCAGGCTTAAATTAGTTTACTTTTATTTAAACAATATAATTAATAATACCTTATGAATTCAAAGCAAATACTTATCTCTCATAAGGATTTGTCTTCCTGAGACATTTCGCATTTGTGTGTCTTCCCTCCTCAGACCAACGCTCACTTTCACTGCTGCCCTTGTCCAAAGTTAAGCCCCAAAACTACGCTAAACAACTATACAAATACAGATAAAGTTTAACATTGTGGTGGCTGCCCTTTGACTGTGGCTGCACCAACTTTTTGACTATTTTGGTCTTTATGTCTCGACTGCGTTTAAAGCATCGAAGTTCGTTAATGTGATTACGTGAGCGTTGTTTAGATTCGCAGACACTAACTAAGGCAGCACCCTTGGTTTATTGATACGGCACGATAGCACCATTGTGCTACAAAACTTAAACAACAACAATAGTTGTGCCGACCTGTCCGATTTCATTCGCAAGTCTTGCAATTCAAATGCCAAGCTAACGGATCCACCGGTAGCCGAAACTTCCAGCTCATTGTTCAAGTGCGAACTTCAATATGACAGACAGCACACCTTATATAACACGATGCGAGCGTTTATTCCGTTGCTGGTCAGCAATTGAAGCAAAAATCTTCGAGCGTAATAGCATTAATAAATTTCGCACATACTGGGCCCTCCATATAAATCGCCTTCGAGCATGTCCTTATCCTTGAGAATTGCAACTGCAAACCAACAGAAGCAGCAGCAAGAGCAAGACAGCCGAGCTAGAAAAGCGCGTTGAGTCTAATGCCAAAGAAAAGAAGAGCCTCGAAAAGTAGCAAACGCGACGCATTCCAGAAATTGAAACAACAAAAACAATACCAAACCAAAGCCAAAGCCTCGTGTTGCCTTTCCAGGTTTGAATACGCTTTTGTAGTACATCGCTGGGGGTGGATACAATGATGACGACGACGACGGCGACGGCGAGCACTGCCCTGGGGACGTGCCCCACACACATAGTCAGCTAATAAAGGCTGCTGCCTTTTGGATAAGCTACACGGATAAAGCTGGCATTTTTAGGGGCAATGTTTTTGGCCTGCCAACTGCAACAGTTTGTGTGGCATTCCAACGCATGCGCTCAGTAGTTTTTGCCAGCAGCATTAAACAGCAACAGGCTAAAGAAGCAACAAAAACAGCGAAACCCATCACATAGCGGCTTTCAGTTGAGCCAAGAGGCACAATCTAAATTGCAGGACGAGCATTGCATTTTTATGCGCTGCCAGAGCTGTCAAGCTGCTTGTTCATTGTCCTTGTACTCCTCTCGTAACCCATTTTTATAGACCACTATATCCATATATTATGTTGGTGTTATGTACATAAATATTCACAAAGTCGAAGTTTGAATGCAAGACTATAATCAAATTTTAAATTTATCGTCAATATCCCATTAACTTGGAGTGGAAGATCTAAAAATAAATTAAAGAGTTTTATATATTCCTTACGATATAATTGTATAAAAAGGTAATAAATATATAATTATTAATTATATTAAATAATAATTTTTGTTTAGCCCCTTTAGATTCATATTTCATGGACCACATGATATTTTATGTTGAGTTCTAATCGGACTATATTAGCTAAACTTTAAAAGATCATTAATAATTTTTATTTGGAATTTTTTATATGCATTAATTTTAATAAAAATCAATTTTTATTTTGGTTCTTACTTACCTATAGCTGTAATAGTCCAGAGATATGGTAAGAAAAACAACTGTTTAAATCAATATGTATCGTTATTAAATATATTATATTAAGGTAAAATGTATAAGGTTGAGTTTAAAAAATAAACTATTAATTATGATGCACTTAAAATTGCTGCACTTTATTTTGTCCATTCAAACTAAGCGATAAATAACAAGTGCCACCTATTATGACCGCAGAGTATCTAGTTGTGTCAAGTTGTTTTGATTGGAGCTGATAAAACACCTGATTAATGAGGAAATCAACTTAATGCTGCCCAGTTAAGTGGGTTCCGCCAACTAAAACTATTCTGAGTAATATGGCAAATTATGCAGAAGCACAGGCGTCTGGGGTTCGTCAAGGCTTTTGGTGCTGGTATAGAGATTCTGTTCCTGCTGCTTGCAAGTCTGGTGGCAGCTGCTGCGCTTATTTAAAATTTATGAAAACGCATCAGCTGAACAGCACGTTCCATTATTTGCTAGATAACTCAGCAACTGGCGGTGGCAAACAGCACGCCCTAGGACTAGAGACTAGAGAGCACCCCGGACACCTGCGAGTGTGCGTTTGTTTGAGTGAGTGCATGTGTGTGTGTGTGTGTGTGGATGGGTGTACGCTAACAGTCGTGTGTCTATGTGTGCACACTGGACATTTTTCACCAAGTTCGACGACATACAGCAGCAGGAGTTACACCAAAAAGCATCTTTACACAATTTATGTGTGTAATGTGAAAAATTTCAAACAGCAAATGTTGTAAATTGTGTGACACCCACACCAGCCCACATCCCTGCATTAAAAAGAGAAATGTGTGCGTGTGCAAGGACCCACCAAGCATAATCCTATTAAATGTGACATGGGACGACAATTGGCTGGAGTTTTGGCGCAGACAGACCATGTAATGAGCCCCCGCTGTCCTGCAATGACGTTGGCAATATTGTCAGATCAGTGGAGTGTATTAGAATGTGACAAACTGCTTTTATTTTTAACCCACAAAAACATGCATAGCAATAACAATGCCAGCAACAACATCAGGGCACCGCCCACGAAATGAGATTTTGATTATTGCGCAGCATTTTTGGTGGTGCAGTGGTTTTACCAGCATTAGATGCGATATGGCCAAAATTCCCGCAGCGCTTGCCGGCTTGTCGGCTGCACTTGAAATGTTGCAAACATGCAAATGCAACGGGGACTCGACGACGAGCTCCCGCATTCATTTGTCTTACTCAGCCCGGCAGGCAGTGGACCTGCCCGGAGCAGAATCTTTGCACTTGGCATCGCCGCCGGCGCAGGCAACACGGTTTGCGTCAGCAACACACGCATACACACCAGAAGCAACCGATGACTAGTTTCACAGAGTAATTCAATTGGTCGGCATTAAATATTTAAAATGCTGACGCAGGCATCAGCTACATATGCACACACACTCTTAATCGAATTATGCACGTTGCTCATACGCAACATGAGACCCCATCGCACAGTACCGCCGATGTCGGCAGCTTCCGTTAGAAATATGCTTTCTCCCAGAGTTGATGTTCACAAGATGATGTTGTGCGCACAACAAAATACTAACGATTTTTACATTAGCAGCCTCGCCCATAGTCAACATACCCCTGCCTGCCAAGTGTCTATCTTCTTTGACAACCTCAACACAGACGACGTTTCCGCCGCCGTCGTGTTGAGCGTTCTCTAAAATGGGAACATCTTCCTTTCTGCCATTTAGCTTGACGCTAGCCTTGTTCTCTGATTGGAGACAAAACGCGTTGGTTAGTTGCTTTTCATTTCCCCTACATAATGATATATCTCTGAAATTTAAAATATTTAATATGCGTAGCATTTAAATCTTCAAACCGTTTTGTAAACATCTACTGAAAAATATAGTTTTTATACTTTTTTTTTAATTTTTACAAACTATGCTGTGAATGATAAAACGTAGAAAATAATACCAGAAGTAGTAAACTACGTAACACCTGTAGTACTTATTTTCTCATGCCAAAATATGTAGGATATCGAATTTCGCTCTGTTTTAAATATAAATATTATTTAATAATAATTACTCGCATAACCACAATTTTTTAAGCTTTAGTATTCCGTATCGACTGAAATAAGCCACACAACGGTTTTAACACTCATCAGCTTACCAGCCAAATATAAGCGCAATGGCACGTGTTGGACTTTTGTTGTCAGGCTATAATCCGGCAGTTTGAAAGCTGTATAAAAATAGAATACTTGTATATTTATGCCCGAAAGTAATAAATGGCAGTGGGGCTATTTGGCCATTTAACATAATACCACCAGCAAATTGCGTGGGAGCTTCAAACAGTAATTTAAATGAAAAGTTTTCAGCAGATGTATACAACGGTATAAATAGGACGGGCGTGACAGTGAAAGATTGATTTGAAATTTTAAAAATGAATTGAATTGTTTATTACATTGCAACAATGTTTTGTTTTTCTTTTTTTTTTTCAACGTCAATTTATAAAAATTTTTTTGCTTACACGCTAAATATATATAGTATAGTATAGTATTATATCATTTTGCTCGCATTGATTTTTACAATTACAATTTAGTTAATGCATATTGTATGGACTATCTTGTAAATATTTGCTGTTGTGCTTTAAATACACTAACTAAAAGACTGCAGCAACTAGATTGATGCAACACCATAAATACATACATCAAACATTGTTTTTATTAAGATTCGCAAATCGCTTAAATTTTGTTTTAGTATTGTGGCGCTTAGTGCTAAACCTTAAAATTATTGCCCAGCCTTTAGTGGACAGACGGAATGCGCGGGTCTTACAGTTTTTTAAAAAAGGGACCATCGGAAATACTTTTGATCGGCTCACGGGTAGTTTATATAGTTTTATTTATTTATTTTGCTAAAACAAAAAACCGAAAATTTAATTTAATTGACAAAATATAAGGGAAACGCAAATGAAATTAAAATGCAAAACAAAATGAAATTATTTAAATCAATTAAATAAGATTTTTGTTGATTGCAGTTATGTGTATTTAGTTTCTTGGGCTTTGGGTAATTTTAATTGCCATTTACTGGATTAAACATTATTAAAAGCTCACAGGATCATTTTAATAATTATGAAATTATTTTCGTTTTATTTAATTATGTATTTTTTTTGCGCACGTTTTTTATGATTAGTTACAAATGTATTTTTAAATGCAACGACAAGTTATTTGCACAGTTAATTAAAATTATATACATACATACATGTTTAATATATGATACGTATATATGTAGGCAAATGTATATTGCATAAAACGTACATACATTATGGATAACGGCACATTGCTAAATGCTTCTTCATGCGTTGATATGTGACTATGCCTATGTGTGTGTGTGTGTGGTGGTGGTTGGGTAGGTGATGATGGGCTCGTGAGAGTATTTGTATGAATTTATACTTAAATTCCATACAGACCATGTGGCGTATGCGCAATTCGTTCTCCCTAATTGCCTATTTTTTCTTGCCCTTTCGCTTGTTTTTGCTGCGATTGTTGTTCCCATTGTTGTTGCTGTTGTTCCGACTGGTTTGCTTGTTCGCCTCGAGCCTCGGTATGCCGCTGGTGACAATGTTGGAGATAGTGCGCGTTGTGGTCACCACACTGGTACTGGGCTCGCCAGCAGCTGCTGGCGCTGCCGCAGCGGGCAGTGCCTCAGTGGTTGTGGTGGTGGTTGTGATGGTTTCGCCCTGCTGCTGATCGAAGATTTGACGCTCGGACCCACCGGTGCTGAGCAAGCGATTGAATAAAGCCTCGCCAGATTCGTCAGCGCCCGAACGGCGTCCTGTTTTCTTCTGTTTTGTCACCACCTCCGTGACGGTGACGACGGCGCCGCTGTCGCTGGACGCCGGCAGCGTGTAGGTGCGTTGCGTTTCCACCACCGAGCCGCCATCGGCGCTGAGCAAATCCTCAACAGACTTGCGCAGCTGTTTTGAGATCTCTGCCAAAGCACGCTGCTCGGCCTGCAGCTGGGCCAGTGTGTCGCCGCAGGGCGGTGCGACCTGTGCAGCACCACTTGCTTGTTCCGCCTTCTCCCTCTCCACATGTTCGGCCTGCTTCATGGTGTTGTATGTCTGTGACTTTTGCAGCTTGCTGCCGGCGGCCACAGTGTTGAGATTCTCGATAACCTGCGCGCCCTGCACGTAGGCAACGTTTAGTTGTTCCTCGGCATTGTCCTCTTCGTCGGAATCGTCGCTATCGTCATCCGAGGAATCGCTGCTCTCTTCCTCCTCCTCGTCGTCGTCCTGCTCATCGTCGTCTTCGTCATTTGCAGCCAATTGGTTCGCCAATTTGCCAATTATGGTATTGCGATTGCTGTCCCTGATCAGAGCTTCGAGCAGCTGCTGATTGCCGTTCTTGGCATCGTCTTGTCCTTTATTTCTGCCCGCCGGCGCCGCTGTAATGCCAAAGTCAACAACATCATCCATGGCGTCACCGTAGGCGCTCTCCTCGTCATCGCGTGCATCTACATAGACATTCTCGGCCTCCACCTCGTCATCGTTCTCATTGTCACTTTGCTCCTCGAGGCTCTTTTGCAAATTCAATTTGACGCGCTCATTCTCTAGCAGCTCCTCGAGTACATTCTTCATTTTTGCATTTAATGACAGCTCCGACTTGCTGCCAGCGGGCAGCACAAAAGTTTCGCTGCGCAGCAGCGAGGTCGCGCCCTCCTCAAGCTCATCCATGTCGAAGGGCGCGCCACTCACTTGTATAGTGCGCGCGTTGCCGTCGCCGCCAATGACAGGATTCAGCACCTCCACAATGGTCGTCTCCTTGGCCAGCGTCTGGTGTAGTGTCAGCGGCGTTGCCTTAATGCGTACCTTGCCCGACGAGACGCTTTCAATGGATGATGGGCCAAAGGAATCCGTATCGTGGCGCAGAAACAGTTTCTCGTTGTTTGCCTGCACTGTAACAATAGAGGCAGAGTCCTCCTCCTCCTCCTCCTCCTCCTCCTCTTCACCATCGTCATTATCGTAATCATCGTTGTCGAAATCATCATTCGCCTGCAGCTCCAGCGGCGGTTGTGTATCATCAAGTGTGCCCTCTTCAGCCTCGGGCACCTGCAGCTCCAATGAAATAATGCGCTCCTTGCAGGTCTCCACCTAAATACATTGGAATCGGAATGCGATACGTTGTGCATTTGGTTTGCTGGCACACTAAGTACTAATGAAGGCAATAATCAACGGGACCAAGCAGCGAGACCAAAACCAAAGCCAATATTCTAGATTTATATATATATATATATATATATATATATATATATATATATATTACATTACGTGCAAAGGTGCAGCGGGAACTGCTACAGATTGTGGTGTGCAGATTAAATGAAGCTGTGTACATTAACATAGAAATTAAATAGGAAAATGCAAGTATTTATGAATGATGCGCTGAAGAAATTCGAAAGAAAAGATTAGATAATCATGCAGTATTAGTATTTTCGTTTTAAACAGATTCACTGGTGATTCCTGATAATAATAAAGCACTATTTAATATATATTTAAATTATTGGCCCATTGCAAAGCTCCCTGTTTTCACTCTGAAGCAGCGAAGAGAAAAAACTACCCGAAACCGTGAAGATTAAAACTTCATTGTTTTCCAATTTTATTTAAAATAAATTAAAATAAAATAGGAAAAACATATGTGGACATTTTCACTTTGTATATACCATACGCAGATCTAGTTTATTTCAAATGATCGATAATCCTTTTCGATTTCTTATTATCGATATGTATTGCTCATTTTTACCCGGTTTTTTTTAGCATGTCTCCTAAACTATAAGAGCCTAGGTTATATTTCAAATGTTTACGTAAAGTAAACGAAAATTTCCGTTTTACTCTCAAAGTTTTAAACGATAACACTCTTATTTTGTATTACATTTTTCTTGGAATTTTTTATTTGCAATGGTTGAGTATTATCACAACAAAATCAGCGCAGCTGGTAAGAATTTTGCAGCTGAACTGAAACCGTCGACGGTTCGAGCATTCGTAAGAAGCGGACAAAGGATTCGAGTTTTGTTTTTAAAAGAGAAATAAATAAACAGTACAAAATCGTATTAGCATTTGGTTTTCCACTATAATCGTTTTCCAAGTTCGTGATTCTTCTCACTTATCAAATCATTCGACCGACAAAATAAAATATTTACACGTGGCTTTATTTATTTTACATTTTTATACCCTGAACCCATTGCAAATTTGTAAAATGGTTTTGTGCAAATGTATGTAACCGGCAGAAGGAAGATCGGTTCGTATATACCTTACGCAGATCAAGTTTGTTTCAAATGATCGATAACTCTTCGTTTATTTATTTACGATATTCATCGATTTTTTGACTCGGTTTTTTAGGCATAACTTAAGAACGAACCATGAACAAAAAGACCATCCTTATGAAAATCGGATGTCTTTTGGTAAAGTTACGACTGGGGAAAGTTGAGACCTATCCTTATATGGGACCATATTTATTTTTAAACTGAAATGTAGAATTCATTTAGACAACGAATCATGAACAAAAAGACTATCCTTATGAAAATCGGTTAAGTTTTGGCAAAGTTACGACTGGGGAAAGTTGAGACCTATCCTTATATGGGAACACTAGGGTATATATTTGAACATTTTTTACATGAATTTGGCCCAAAAATTTTATTTTTAAACTGAAATGTAGAATTCATTTAGAAAACGAATCATGAACAAAAAGACTATCCTTATGAAAATCAGTTGAGTTTTGGCAAAGTTACGACTAGGAAGAGTTGAGACCTATCCTTATCTGGGATCACAAAGGTATATATTTGAACATTTTTTACATGAATTTGGACCAAAAATTTTATTTTTAAACTGAAATGTAGAATTCATTTAGAAAACGAATCATGAACAAAAAGACTGTCCTTATGAAAATCGGTTGAGTTTTGGCAAAGTTACGACTGGGGAAAATTGAGACCTACCCTTATATGGGTACACTAGGACATATATTCGAAAATTTTTGACATGAATTTGGACCAAAAATTTATTTTTAAACTGAAATGTAGACGATGAGTGTGCCATTGTTAAAATATCCACTCTATAGGAGTTAAGTTTTTGGCGAGACAGATGAACTTTTAAAAGTTACATGTATCTTTTATTTGCAGCTACGTTGCGTAGTCTTTACACAAACTTTAAGCATAGTTTAAAAAACAAACATTACATCTATAAACGCTAGAGCCACCAAACTTGTTTTAACATGTTTACGTAAAGCATACGAAGATTTCGAATCATTCAGGTTTTGGATACCTCCCTCTAATCGCCTTCAATATCAATAAAACAATAAAACCGCAAATGAAATACTACAGTGTTGCAATTAATTTTTTTTTAATTTTTAACCACCTTAATACTCATTAGGTGTCGAGAGTTTTTGTGTATGTGTTAAATTCTGGGTTCAGGGTATCTCCTAGTCGGGAGATCCCGTCGAGAGCAATCTTACTTGTTTATTATGTGCTCATGATTTGGAAATGCTAATTATCAAATTATTAAACAAACTAATCTAAAAGAACATTTTATTTTTGCTAGTAACTATACGACATCAGTTCTTGAAAAACATTAAAAGTTGCAGAGTAAAATAAAATTATTATAAAAAAGCAATTTATATATAAAAAATATGTATTTTTGAAGACCGAAACTAAATTCATGAATTATATTGTAAAAGCGTTAACATTTGAGTTGTGTAAATGGACCCAAAGGTATATGAGGCATGAATTTCAAACAGAAGCAGCAGCTGCTGGCAAACTGATGACTACGAGAACAACTGCAGAGAAAATTGCCAGCGTTTGTGCTCTGACAAAGTAAAAGGATTCTATTGTGGAAAGACGATAAGCTGAGGCTTGCCACTGACAGGCGGCGCCCTGAGCCCACTATGAAAATGTCTGCTGGCGTCCCGCCGTGCATTCAATGCATTCGGGGTCAGCTCTAGGAGCTGCTTGCCTTGAGCCGAGTTTCTGCTCTCGAGTTACCAGAGCTGAGGCAGCGGGTGAGCAGCCAGAAACTTTTATGCCGTTGACATTCTAGCCGGTTCTTGTTTGTAGCGCTTCCTTCCGTTTACAAATTGAAAATCAGAGCAAAACGACGACAGAAGCAATTTTTAAAACTCAGATTTGTGACCAAATATAGCAGCAGCCATAAAATGTTTTGCGGCGTGTTGGTTTTTATTTCGATCGGAATCATTGAAACGACGGTGCCGCAAAATGAAACAAAACTTTTGCTTTAATTTTAATGGACCTGGCCATAAAAAGCAGCGCGTCATTATAATGCGTTTGCATACTTAAAATGAATCAAGAATCGGGCCCCAAAAGCGTAAAAGTGGCTTTCGACGTTACTTTATGGACACGTGACAAAAACAAACCCCAAAACAAACAATGAAACTCTTTGAAGGTTAAGTCCCCAAAACGTGGACTACTAAAAACCGCGACACTTAAAACACAACAATAACTGGGGAAAATGCTTTTTTGTTGCTGTGCTCTCTCGTTGAGCATCAGAGGAGACCTTTTCGCGTAGGTAGCTTACAAAAGTAGCTTATTGTCCTTTTATGCGCTGCACTTCAACCGGAGCCACAAATTCAGGTGGGCGGACGGAACTGTCAACAAAGCTACTGCGGAACTGAAAGCTGTGTGGATATTGAAACAATAACGGGTAAACATCTGCGGTGCGGCACTTACAAGATGTACAAAAGCTATTTAGAAGACAGCAGTTGGAACATCAAAATCATGAGCTCTATAAAATAATTAAGTCTGTGTCTCGGTGAATCTTGATGAAATGTGTTTTTGCTATTTACAGTGATACGAGTCGAGAGTGCTCTCTGTGCGGTGCATTAAATGTGTTTTTGTTTTTTTTTTTAAGCATGTGCAAAATACGTGAAGATACTACAAAATCGAGAGCGTAGAGCGCACAACGTTGACGATTGCAGAAACAGAACAGAAGCGGCTTTCAACCAAAAATGTAAAACGCTTTTGCATTGCTAACGAAACTCAAATTGGTGCCAATTAAATATATATACGAAATATAGTACAGTTTATTTCAGTTGATTTAGCTAACCTCCGTCTCGATGATTTTCTCAATGTACTCGACTGTGCGCAATTGAGGTTGCCCCGTTATGGGGCAGGGCACCTCCTCAGTGCGTCGCACGATTTTCTCATCGAGTATTTTCTCGCGTTCGCGCACGATGACCGGGCCATCGCTTGATTTTATGGCAATTTTTGGAAAGACTATTTTCGGCTGCGTTACGAAGAGAGAAAAATTTTGAGACTTATGAAAGGAATTTTTTCTTAAAATTGATTTAAAGCTAAAGCGATTTAAAATTTTGATATAAATATATTTTCTGTTGAGCTTAAAAATGTATACACATTTATTCGGTAGCTACATTTGGACTGAACTAGCTCTGCATTAGTTACGGCTGAACATGAAACAAAAACATTCCGAAGATTGTTTATTTTTTATTATTAATTTTAGTATTTTGTTGCGGTTAGTAAAGCAAACCATTTTTTGTAGTCTTTAGCTGGTTAAGAGTTGATCAGCCAAATTCCTCAGGCAACACACGCAAGTTAATGGGGGTTTTTTTTTAATTTTCGGATGATGTTTGTTTTAATTAAGGTTTCGCTCGAAAGTGGGTTAGTCTAAAGCAGCCTGGAAACAAATAACTTACCTCGCTGGCTTTGGACTCGTGTGTGATTAAATCATCTGTTATTTTACGCATATTCTTGATCACATCCTGCGCCTCGACGGCGCCCTGTTCGAGAGAGCGCAGACGTGCGGCACGCCAAGATGCGCGTTTCTCCGCGCTGCGTGGATTAAAAATTTAGCACAATATTAGTTTGGAATATCTTTTGCAAAGAAAATGTATTTATAAGATATACCAGTGTATTTATATACAGAAGTCAAGTGACTAAAGCAGACACCGCCAAACTATTTATAAGAAAAATAAGCTAAAAGTAAGACGAAAGTTGAAAGTGTTTACCTAGATCTAGATGCAGACGTAGAAATTGACATACATAGATATAGACTAGAATACAACATTGAAACTAATAATTGCCCTTTATTTGTGTGTGCTTGTGTGTGTGTGTGGGTGCTCAATAAGGTTCGTCGTCAATCCTAAATGGCAAACGGATACTTAAACTAAATGGCTACGCCTACGAGCTGTTGATTTGCAAGGCCATTTGACCTGTGACCTTTGCGGCGACTTCTGTTTGCACGCTTGTCAACTCTTCGACCGCCATGCATAAAACTTACTTCATCATGGCGCGGCTCTTGACCGCAGGCGTTGTGGGCGAGGCGTTATGCTCCAGCTGCTGCTCCTCCTCCAGCTGTTGGACATAGTCGTCTATGCTGAGGCCTGCCTGGCGTGCAGCCGCTGCCAAGGCGCGGCGCTCTGCCTTCAGCGTACGCACGGGTATCCGGCTTCCAGAGCTGGTGGGCGTGTTTGCCAGCTCCCCTTCGTGAATGGTTGGCTCCTCGGGCTGGGATTGTTGTTGCTGCTGTTGCTGTTGCTGGTGCCAAAGGCGTTGCTGCAATGCGGGCGGCATTACAACTTTGACCTTTGGCTTGGGCAGCAGCGATGGCTTGGGCGTTTCACTGGCAGGCGCCGCATTGGGCGTGGCCTTAACGTGCTGTTGCTGCTGCTGATGCCTCAGTTGTTTGGGTATTTTGCTGGGCGCGTGCGTTGTGTGCGCCTGATCTTGTGCGGTTCTGTCATTGTTTTGTGGATTTGAAGTTTGTTGGGTGTTTCAGTTGTGCAAAGTAAAACACACATATGAATATACAAAAAAAAATATATATATATATATATAAACACAAATGGAATTGTCTTTGGTCAAACAAACATGTGAATGTGAAATGCGGTTAGCACATGATATGAGAGAGGTTACAAAAACAATGACATTAATTTGTTTTAGTCAGATGGGTGTACGTGCCGTCTCTGGCTGCAGGCAACAAACTTTGGCATAACAAGTCAAATTTGTTGTAATTAAAAACCAAGAAACACATTGCAAACTTTTACCCACGCCCAAACCACATCCACGTCACTGACAAAATCACTTTTTGAACAACTTTGCCAACAAGTGCAATAACATGGCATCTGGAGATTAGCGTGTTAAGGCAGACAACCGAAGCGGTTGATGCGAAGCACAGGCGCTGGAACGGAGAACGAAAAGCCCGAAGAGCAGAGTCTCAGCCATAGCCAGGACCAGCCAAAGCTCAAGACAATCCGGCCCAGATTGCCGGCATAAGCTAAGAGAAGATGCATGTCGGCAAAGTCGCAAAACTTGCGTAGCTAGCTCACTTTACATACATAAACATACATAGTATATACATACTATATATATATATCTATATAGCTATATATGGACAAACGCATGTGTATGCATGTAAAATTAATTTTAAAAGCAAGCGCTCTAAAACTATTTGCAATAAGGTTTCGTCTGCTAGTTTTATTTTGCTAACCCCCGTCTAACCTTGCCGATTGCGTCTGCCGCTGACGAACTTTGTGGCATGCTATTTTTTTTGGGAGCTAGCTGCAAGTGGCTTTTGTCTTAAACAAATTGCTACACACTTTCGGTTCAAGTTTAATTCGATATTATTACAGCTGAATCGGCGTGGCAAAGGCTACAACTTCTGCTTGAGTGATTTATGTATTCCAATTTACACACCGCCGTCGGGGGCTAGAAGCTTAAGCGTTACCTAAAAGCAGGCAACTGTTACGGCTGAGAAGCGCATTGTAGAGCAGCTGCAAGTGCGCCCAGGCTTGACCCGGCCAAGCTGCACTTGTTATACTATTTCTATTTTCCTTTTCTCCCTTTTTTTTGCTCACATTTTGGCGCTGCCATTTGCTCGACTCGTTTTATTCATTCATTTGTCCTTTCGACTTTTAAATGAACTTTGCGCAGGCACTCCAGAGGCCGCCACTAAAAAAAGGCAGCACTTTGCCCCAGTGGAGCGCGA
Source organism: Drosophila micromelanica (assembly GCA_004143825.1). NCBI lineage: Eukaryota > Metazoa > Arthropoda > Insecta > Diptera > Drosophilidae > Drosophila > Drosophila micromelanica. The sequence goes on from SCDY01000481.1 coordinate 26,720, forward strand.
CCCAGCGGCTATATATACTATATAATATTCAAACGCGTCGAACTTTTGCAATTGACAGATTTATGTAAAACTTTTCACAATTAATTTTTTGGTATTTTTTTTTTTACTAAATGTTGACTTTCAATAAGTGTGTTCAAATGAAGTAAATTTTAGATTAAATATAACCATAACCGTAAATGATTGTTGAGTAGTTAGTTTCGTCACAATAACCAAATAATCTATCTTAATGAAAATAGCATGTTTGACAACTGCAATAAATTGAAATTGATTTTTCTTTTTTTGCATTTATTTTCAGACATTTTTCCATTATGATGCAAAGTAACAAAAAATACATACATACATATATAAGTTATGGCACATGTTATTTGGGAAATGCATTGGCAATATGTGAGCATAAATAGTTGATTATTATGATGTTCATGTTGATGCTAATGATAATGATAGGTTTTGTAAATGTTAAACATACATATTACTTAATATTTATGTGTAATTATTTTAATACATAGCTTGTGTGTAAAGTATTTATTTTAGTTTTTTCAATACATATACAATCATATAAATATTTATAAAATATATATAAAAAATTTAACGCTGACAACAACAACGTATCGGATTTCATAAACTTAACGTGCATGCGTTTTGCAGGAATATATTTCAAGGAGCTTCGCATGGAATTCTGGATATTACATAAGACTAAATATTATAGTTAAGCACAAATATGTAAATATTACCGTTCTAACTTTTGACCTTTACCATATTTCACCGAACAAGATTTTATTAATAAACATTTTAAGAAATTTAGTTACTTCTGTATGGTGTTTAGGAATTTGTCAATTTGCTTTTAAAACTACAACGATGACAAATGACTGAACAATTAAATAAGCAAAGTTGCTTTTTTTTAACGCATACATAACTAGGCACTAAACTTCCTGTCTCTTACTCAGCTTTTATGCATGCACAAAGGCAACTGAACGTAGACGGAGCATTGTAGGTAGATTCCTTGTCTGGCTCTAAAAAGCATTAGCATACTTTCTATTCTCTTTTTTAAATAAAAAATGCGTATGGTTTTATTTCACGTTAATAACAAGCTTCTGTCGCTGAGGCCGGTCAGTGAGAGGGCGTGTTTATCTGTGTATGGGGTCATGTAAGTGCGTGTGAATGCTTTAAAAACGTTGTAGATGTGTGAGTGTGGGTGAGCTGTGTAGAAGTATTTAAAGTGCTGGAAAGGTGAACAACGTTGAGCTGCAGTTTTTTTTTTGCACGTACAAGTTGGGAGTATTTTCAAAAAAAGAAATAATAGGTCTTATAAAATTAAAAAAAGTCAACATAAATAGTATGCTTATTAAATGGGAGTGCGAGCTGCTGTTGCTTCATTTTATATAGTATATATGAATATATAGTATATAGTAGTTGATTTACGTAGTTGTTAACATTGTACATATAGTTTTTGTTGTATAAAAAGTTGCTGAATATAAAAATGTGTTTTATAATAATGTAGGATAGAGTGAGTTAGTTTTTCGTTTTAGGTAGTAACTTAATATAGTCAAATTCTCTCGCTTAGAAATTGTTTATATGCATAGGCTAGGTATCTATTTTGTTAGATATCAGATCTTAGTCAATAAACGTGTCACATTCCCATTGCAGTGTGTGTGTATGAACTTAATTTAGTTTAGCTTCTAAATACTGCATCAATTTCGTCAAGTGGATTCCTGAAATAGTTGGTGAGAAGCAGAAACAGAAAGTTGTTGTGATGTACAATTAAACAGGTGCACTGTTACCGGGTTTGCATATAAAGGTACAGGTAAAAGAAGCAATTAAGAAAATAATAATTAAAAAACCAAATTATAAAATTCATCGTGCAGGCAAAGAAATGTTAAATTGCCTTTGGTGTTGTTGTTGCTGGTGTTGGTGGTTTTGTTGCTGTTTTTCTGACATTCTTTAGCGCTTAATGTTGTTATGGTTTTTCCAACATTAATTAATATTTATGCGCCAAAAGCAACAAACAAAATGTACAAAAACAATCGAGAAACTGCCACAGAGTAAAATAATAAACTGAAAAACAAAAATGATATTCGAAGAAGAGCAAAGGAAATAGATATACGCACACATTTATATAAAAAGCATCATTAACGCCCTCATTTTAGCTTAAGGTCAAATTATGCTTTTATATCAGAAACATACAAAAAAAGTAGAAAAAAAAACAACACAGACAACTAAACGCCAATTTGCATATGCGCTGCGGTCCATTTGTGGACCGAACGTAGCGCCAACGCCATAAAATATAAATTAATTTATGCGCAATCAACAAAAGATAAATATTTTCATCTGCATAAAATCACAAAAGCGGCCCAAGAAGCTGCGGTCACAAACCTGTGTACATAAATGTAAATACCAAAAAAACAAAATCAAAAAAAAAAAAAAAAAAAAAAAAAAAAAAAAAACAAAAAAAAAAAAAAAAAAAAAAAAAAAAAAAAAAAAATCACAAAAAAGACACAAAGAAAACAAAACAAAAACTAAAGCTGACCAATTGTCTTGACGTCGCTATCAATTCAAGGGCAACCGCTGCGCCAAACCGCCAAAAATCCAATTGAAAGCGAGAGCGAGGGAGTTGAGTGTCAGCCGCTGGCAAGCGGTTAGCTAAAGCGTTTAAGCGTCTGCGTTTTGTGGCGGACCAACTAGAAATAGTTCATAAATTATCAAACTATAAATTAGCCGATTAATGCACAAATAATAATTCTATGGCGTTTTGCCGCCATCGGCGTCGACGACGACGCCGACGTTAACGTTAAGTTTGTCGCCACGGAAGCTAGCGAAGAATTCATAAACACGGATCTAACCGAGCCTTTGTGCTACACAATTTTTATAGATTTAAACGAGTTTAATTTGAATATAAATACAAATCGAATTGAGAACACTGCGTTGCCGGCTAATTTGCTGTGGCTTTAGTGGCTATTAAAGTATATGAATTTCTGTCTCTTTTTTTTTGGTGGACGCAATTCTTTTGTCTGTTTTATGACAGCGCCGAAACGAAAATTTATGCAAAACAGCATTAAAAATAAAAACAAGACTGGTAGAAATTCTTGCTGGGAAATTTTAAATAGGTTATTAACATGTTTATCTTCTTTTCTTCGTTATGAATTCCAAGGCCGAACGCTGCCAACATAATAACACACATTTAAATTTATGCAAATTTCGGTTGTAAGCCATTTGGTCAGTCGGCTCGGCTCGGATCGGGTTTGGGTTTATCAAGCTGCGCAAAATTTGACTTCAAGGTTGTCATTGATTTCTTACATGTAACATAAACAAGATTCAAAGTCGTAACTTGTTAACGCGAGCTCATTTACAGAATAGATTAAAGTAATTCTTTGAAGTTGGAGGCAGTGAAAAACTGATGCTTAAGCCTAAATGAAATGCGAGTTAGAAAAAGTTAGACCCTCAAACCGACCAAATAGCAAAGTAGCTTGGCAGTCCTTTGCTTATTTTTGAAAGGTCATTAATGTCCCGTTGCAGGCGCTTGGGTAATGAAATGTACATAAACATTTCAAACAAAATGCTTCTTTGCTCTAGCTGTGTTTGTGTAATATTTTTATAGCAGCACCCACAGTCCCACCCACGCGCACCGCAACTTTCATGCGTTTAATTCACAAACACACCAACGGACAGCAAGAGACAGAGACTGACAGCGCCAGTTGCTTTTGCCCGACTTGTCAGTTCTGGCGCTCCAATGTCTTGCGACTTGTTATTCTGCGTCGCTAAATGATATCTCGTGTTGTCATCCTTTCATGTGCATGCCACGGCATGTTTGTCACTTGCACGGGTTACGCAGCTCTGTCTGTCTGTTTGCAACACATGTCAAAAGAATATAACAAAAAATTTGGCAAGAGCTATCAAAGAAGAAATGTAGGTTAAACTTCTTACGGCTTTTAAGTGAGCTTATATAACTTTTTAAATGACTGTCTGCTTACAAATTCTTTATTTATACAATTGTAAAGAATATGGCAGTTATGAAACCAAGTTTTTAATAACAATACAACTTTTTAAATATAGCATGATTCGTGGATTCAAGTCCTTGAGCTAAAACTAATAACCATGTAATAATCACTTTATGTTAATTTTAATCAAATTAAATATCATTTCTGCCAGGGTATTTGAATTTTAGTCAAGTTTTTCCATCGCGTATTTTGGTCTGTTTGTTTGTTTGTTTTCGTTTTTGCTCTCTTTCAACAGTGTGGAGTGTGGATAAAATTGTATTAAATTACATTGTTGTTGCTCATTACATAATGCTGCCAGAGTCAACAACTAGAAACGAACCCGCCGTGGGCGAACAGCGGTACACACTAGACATGCGTTGCCCGATAAGCATGTAAAAGGTACACCAGTAACATGGACACACATTCAAGCAGAGACCAAAACAACAAGTCAGAACGTTGTAGTCGGGTGTAACCGATTGCGCAACACTCGTTCACAATGTACAAGCTGTCCAATAGATTTTTGTAGGTTGTATTTTAGTTAGATCTCACTAAAATAAGTATAGAAGAGTTCATATTCAAACGGACAGCAAGACGGACATTGCACAAACCCAATATACTCTTTTCACATCGTGAATGATTAGAAAAACAGCTGCTGGAGGGGTGAAAGAAGCTAATGCGAATGGGAATGACATCAGCGGTAACTCCCAGTAGCTGTTGTCATACATACGTATGTATGACATATATACTACCGCATTTATTTAAGAGCGCAACAGCTTTTCGCTGGCGGCGAAAGTTGCGGTTGCTAAATGTTGCATGCAACTTTGAGGGAGTTTGTGTTTTTCTTTTTCTGGTTTTCCACTAGGTCAGATTAAACAAAAGCGACAGTTTATTATGTCCACAAAACTGTTAATTAATCATTTATAGACAAAAGGTGAGTTGTGAATGAATGAGTTGCACAATCGAAAGATCAGGTAAAATATGTTGCGTGTACGCGCTTCTAGGATGTTTTCGCATAAATTCAAATCAACGCTCTCACTAAATTATGCGTAGCTGGAATTGTGCGTGTGCAATCCATGCCCACTCCGCGACCTTTACAGTTGCCCGTTTGCCATTACAGTTGGCCGCGTGGGAAGCGAACGTCGCGCACACAATTTGCGGCTCGCTTCAATGATGAAGTTAAGCATTTGCAAAAACAGCTGGCATTGTGCCTGAGGGAATTAAATTTGTAGTCAGTGCAAATAAAGCATAGTACTCTCTCCGCTGAGCAGCTCGCGGGCACGGACAAACAGTGCGTATACACAACGCGATGAAAAATCAACGAAGAAAACGTAACGTAATGCGAAAATAGATTTGATGTTTACCACGCAGCACGCTTCAGTTTCTATGCGCGAGCGTTTTTTTTATAGATAATACAGAGTTATGCGCCACTTGGCGGAGTTATTAAAATATAACTCACTGCCGCTCTTTCCTCTTTCGTTGAACAAAAATATGTGGCAAGCATAAGAGGCATAACATGTTTTTAAGTGGCAAAAACGCCTCAGAGGCGCTTCAGCGATTTACGAGTCCAGACAACGCTTAAGTGCTACTTAAAACTTAAACCGCTTAGGGTGTATATCCTACATATGGGCTAGTGTAAATACATACATATAAATATATATGTTATATGATATAAATATAAGAGAGCTACTTAGATAACTTGAGTAGATGATTTGAACTACTACGTTTCAATGATGATGATCAGCTCCGTCAGTTGACTGTATGTGTGGCATGTAGAGTGGAAAAAGATGAACCACTGATGAATGTGGATGTGTGTGGGTGTGTGATTCTACGAAAGTATGCTTATTTATAATTTAATAAAATTTAAGAGCAACATAAATCAAAGCGTATTTGTTTTTTATTGCACCAGCACCAGCACCAAACCAAAAGGCAGCAGTAAAAATCTTTGCCAATGAAATCTAAAACTTAAGATGAGGCAAATAGATAAAACAAATGCACAAACACCGTTGAGTAAAGTAGTATGTGTGTGTATATGTGTGTGTGTGTAATTATCGTAATTATATTGTGGAATAACCAATTAAGGACGTGTCTGTGCCTTGAAATGAAACAGAAAATGCAAAAAGAGCACAAGCACCAATAATCCAATAAGACATTGCTATAAAGCACTCACCTAATGTCCTCCGCATCTTCGAACTGCGCTCGCACAACATTGTCAACGACATCCTTGCGATGTTCGTCATAAGCATCGTTGTGGTCATCGTCATCGTCGTCGTCGCTGTTATCCTCGCCGCTGCTGTTGCTATTTTCAGCGTTATCCTGCTGCTTATCAGCTAGCCTGGCATCGTCCTTGTCAATGTTGTCATTAGCGGCATCTAATAATCTGGATTTCTTATCACGACGCAGTGTTGCAATTTTCTTCTCCTCCTCCTGGTGTAACTTTTCGACTTCATCCTTTGACAGGAATGAAAAAACTTTTTCTAGAAATTTACGGAAAAAAACGCAAACGCGTTTTACATTAGCCATAAGCCAAATACAAAGCATTTGAATGCCACCCTCCATTTTAAGCCAACATTTTATTGCCAGTCAACTGACAGCTCTCCCCCTTAAACCCAAAGCTAGGCAAATACATTTTAAAAAAAGAAATTGCATAGCATTTGCCATATTGCATCACTCATCGCCGCATTTTGGTTGGCTTTAAGCTTCGACTGCAATCGTGCACTTTAGTGGCAAGCACTCTTGCGACTGGAGAATTCTCACTTTTCAGGCGGTTTCTCTCCGTGCTCTCCTTTGTCATGCAAATGCCATTGGGGGCGGCAGCCACAAAAACTCGCACGCCTCCTTTCTAATTACACAAGCCACTGAGCAAAAACCTGATAAGAATTGCCAGCGCAAGACACAAAATGCAAACGGATACGCGGCCTACAACCCACTAACGGTATCTTAGTTTGGCGCGACAGGGATCGCTTTTGCTTCTTTTTTTGGGAAGGTTTTTTACTGGATAACATAATAATCATTTCAGTGACAATATATATAGAGTATGTAACTTGTATATCGCAAATTGTTGGCGATAAAAAGTAATATAAATACCAACATTTTTGTCGTGTGCGTTAACAATGTTTAATAATGTAAAATGACTCAAAGTCAAAGTTTCATAAATTGTTTGCAAGTTTTAGTGACGCATTTGCTTTCAGTTTTGTTTTTAAACACTTTATTGTAATTTTAAATCCACCAACGGCAGTTGTGTTTAATTCCCTTTTTATTTAAACTAAAATAAAATGTTCTTCAAAAAAATAAAAAAAATTACTTAAATTGAATTTTTGTGCTGCATATATTGAGATAATATACATAATGCAGATTTATGAAATATATATATATTACTTGTATTTGTTACTGTTCAATGACATGAAAGCCATGATTATGCTTAAACGACATTTCCTATTCTTGCTTATATTAACATTAACTGACCTGTCTTTTGTGTGGGCTTGTGTTGATCCTCCATTGCCGACTCAAAGAATCGTTTTTTATCGAAAACCGATTTAGGCACTTTTGTGGGTGTTGCTGAAGCCATAGCAGCCGCATTCTCGGCCGCAGGTGATAACTGCAAAAGTGCAAAACATTCTTTTTAGCAAGTCAAAAAAATAAAAACACAAAAGTAGATAAATGTTAAAATGAAAAACAGAAAACAAAATAAATAAAAAAATAGAAACGAAACGCGAATATTTTCAATTAAACGACGGAAAAACTGCAGTTTCCAAAGTGAAAGTCAAAGAAGTCCAAACGACCATAAACCAAATTGATGGCACTGCACAAGTTTATTAAAAAGCACACGGATCGGTGGATGGAGCATTTGTTTGGCTGACGCCAACAGCAGCAGCTATAGGAGCAACAGGGATTCGGGGGAGGGTAACAGCAGCCAGGGCTTCAATCATAAAGTGGCCAATGCTGTGTCTGCATCGGGTGGAACGGGATCAAAGCTCTGGTTTTGCCCCAAGGCATTAAATTTACGGGCGCAGGAGAGGGGGGCGCAAATTACAGTTGCGGCGGTCGGGCTGAGGCCACCTACACCACAGAAGGGGCAAAACAGTACAGGACTGGGTCAGGTCATTTATCATCCAAAGTCATGTACTGTCGGTTTTATGCTTTCATGCAATTTCTTCGTTTTAGGCAATATGAGAAGGCCAATGCCTGCAGGGCAATGGGATGAGTGTGTGTGTGTGTGCGAGTGTGTGTGTGTGTGTTTGGGCGCAACGCCGTGGGCTGGGGCTGGGGCTGTGACGACGACAAAGTCATTAAATGGCAGTGGAAAGAACAAGAGCAAAAGCCAGCGTTAAACTGCACAAATTGCAACCTTATCCTTTAGCTCTAAAAGCACAGGCGAACACACAGGCGAACACACACGCACACACACACACACACACATAGAATGGACAACACAGAAGGCCAGGCTCATAAATAAAGAAGGCGACCAAGCGACCAACTAACGACAAGTGCATGGAAAAGCGATATCAGCAATCGATCCACTCCCCGCACACCCACAACAGACAAGTCAAGTACGTAGTTAGATATACAAAGGCCATCAGCCAGGAGCCAGGAGCCAGGAGCCGGCAGCCAGTATCAAGGATCCAGTATATGAGCCAAGTTGAGCTGTATTTTTAGCAGAGAAATTAATTTCGTATCGGATTTTTCGATTTTCAATTAAACTCAATACTTGTACTTAGGTCGCAGCTGAGGCAGCAACAGCAGGGACCGGCTCCTTTACATCCATTACTATGCTCCTTGCCAGGACGAACAGCAGTCGGGCTAATAGAAATTTATTGAGCCATGAAAGTGTTGAGAGTGTAGCCATTGGCCGGCCACCCACAGCTGCAGAAATTGCACTTGCAGCATTTGCTCGGGCAGTTTTGGCCAGCGCATTAAAAGCCAATAAGCCATTGAATAATTCAGGGCCCTGTCTCTGCCTTGTAACAGGTCTGTGTTGAAGTTTTCTGTTAGTGTGTTATCGCTATACAGCTATTGGTAACGCTTAGCTCGTATCGCAATTAGCCGTGTCAACTGATAAGATAAGATTGCGAGTCAGCGCGAAATGCGGCCAACTGCGCCGCATCGCCAACAGCAAGAAATCAGTGCAGTGTGAGGCGCCAAAGAGTGCGGCACGCAGCGTGCAGTGTGCCACGGGACGTGGCATGTGCGGCACTGATTCAGTTAGCCAAGTTGCGAACCATTTAAGTCAAGGTCACGTAGAGAGTGACTTATCTCTTAGATAAGCTCGCATCAATCCGGCTGGGCGGAAAGTGGAGGGGGACAGCACAAAATGAAAGAGATATTAAAAATATCGAATTACAGAATTTATTTATTTAAGATAGGTGTTTAAAAAATATATATATTCAAATTGTTTCATCGTTTTGTTAGTCAAAATAAATTAGAATTAAAATCAACTTAAGAGCTCGATGGTAAAATAACCTATATAAATTGTAAAAATTGCATTTGTATTTTTTGTGATTTGTATTGGTGGGTGGCTGTGTGTATGTGTGTGTGTGTTTGTGTATGGGTGTATGCTTCAATTTACCCACTGGTTTTTATTCGTGTTCGCAAAGTAGTGAAAAAAGAAAAATAAATCGACCTGCTGGGACCGGGCGGGACACGCTGGGGCGTGGCAAATGCAGCGCTTTAAGCAACGAACTGTTTCAATCAACGTCAAATTAAACTCGACCAAAGCAAAGAGAGATAAAGAGATAGAGAAACAGAGAGAGGGAGGGAGAGGAAGTGAAGTGAGCTAGAATGTTGATTGAGCGGCTAGCGGAGAGGGCTGGGGCTGGGGCTGGGCGCACATTAAACATCCACGTTGATCTGTCTGTCTGCCTGTCTGTGCAGCATGTCAGTAATTTGTGTGGCTGTTGCGGATTACAGGGGCTGGCGCCAAAGTCAACAAAAAGTCGCATCTAATTAGCAAGACTGATGCGGTAGGTTGCAGGTTACACGTTGCACGTTGCACGTTGCAGGTGGCTGCCAAGCAATCAATCAAAAAAAATATTGAAAGCTACGACAGCGACTGCACTGCGCTGCTCAATTTGCTGTTTCACTTTTAATTGATGGCTAAAAAGGTGTTGGATTTTAATTAAAATGAATGCACGAGGCGGCTTTTAGGGGGAGTTTAAAGGAACGGGGCAGGCAGTTAGCGTGGCAGCACTTAAGAAGCGACGCCAACTTGACCCACAAAGCAACAGGCAGCCGACGGAGGTAGCCAACTCAAGTGGACAACAACTGTAAAGGGGGACAACTACACCGTCGTCTCCTTGCCAGTTGGGGTTGTGGGCGTTTGGAGTATATGGTGGGTGCTGTGCACGCTTGTTAACAGCTGCGGCTGTGACTGCGAGCGCAGCTTGAAGTTGCCCATGCCACGCAGACCGTGCGGCTTCTGGGCGACGGGTGGGGGCGGTGCTGTGCGCAGCTTGCTGGTCGGTTGCTTTAGCGGTCGCTTCGGGGGCAAGGGCGGCGGTGTTGGCGATTTGGAGGCGCGACAATTAATGGAGGTGTCGCTGCTGCGACGAGCATCAAAGAATGCGGTATTACTGTAAATGGCCTCCTCCTCGATGGTCGAATAGATTTCCTCAGCTGTCTCATAGTAGCTGCTGTACGGAGGAGCACCGACCGCAGCTGCGGTCTTCGCCAGCAGCGACGAATTGGACGAGTTAATCGAGAAGGAGCTGCTGGTGCCCAGCGACGAATTCGATATGTCAACGCGGGCTGTGGCCATGTTTTGGTAATTGCTATTTGAGTCGGGGCTGACCACAATTTCCGAGAACGTTGGGAATTTCTTTGTGGCATACGAGGGCGATTTGGGCGAGGTCGCGCCCATCGATGATGTGACAGCGCCGCGCAACGTTTCACTCACCGGTAACTGTGCTGACGACGTCGACGCCGCCTGTAGATAAAGCGGCCCCGTTGCGCTGCCCAAGAGCACAGCCGACGTGGAGGAGCTGACTTGCCGCTGATCGCCGCCGGGCAGCAGCAGCACATTGAAAACCTGCTGTGGCTGCGACTGCGACTGCGACTGCGGCGCACCCAATGTAAGCTTATTGGGCTGCTGCGGCTGGGGCAGGCTGGCATATTGCACGGGCAATATTTGGGCCGTGGGAAAGATTTGTGTGGGCGAAGCGGGCCCCAACAGCAGCTGCTGCGGCGCGGCATCCATCAGATAGTTGTTGTTGTTGTTAGCATTCGCAATGGGAGAATAAGATGTTGTTGCGTTAGTGGCGACAGCGGTTAGTGGCGGCTCATGCAAATGACGTGTGTGCTGGGCGGGCGGTGTGGGCGGGTCGGCGTTTGTTGGTGTTGATGGTATTTGTATTGGTATTGGTGGTGGTGGGGGCAGTGGCAGGTTGTCAATGTCAGTGTCGCAACAATCTAGAAAAGGGTTGTTTACCGCATAGTTGTTGTTGCTGCCGCTGCCGCTGCTGCTGCCTGCTATGGGTATGGGCGGTGCCGGCTCGTACGGAGCCCGCAACTGATTTCGCATCTCGTTCTCACGCAGAAGAAAGTCGCGATGCTGCTCCGGCGTCACCAGTATATTGTCCGGCGAGTTCTCATGCACGAAATCATTTGGACGCTGTTGTGCCGGCGGCAGCGCCTCCATATACGCGGATTCCTCCAGCAGCACAGTCGCGATCTTCGACAACGGCGATTTGGGCAGCGTGCCATAGTTCACGGGCGGCGGCGGCGGACTCTCACGCGGCCGTGCCGCCTTGCCGGGCATGGGTCGCACTGGCAGCTTGGCCACCTGGTGTATGGTGTTGGTGCTAGCATCGTGCTCGAACACCGCAAAGTCGCCCTGGCCCACATCGGTGGCTTGGAACGTCTCGAGCGCCACGTTGCGCACCAGATCGGCCTTTTTGAGCTGCGGCTTGGGCAGCGTTGGCGGCGGCACTTTGGGCCGGGCGCCCGTCAGGTTCTCCGACGACTTCGATATGACCGTGCTGGGTGTGCTGCGTCCGCTGGAGTGCGACTGCTCGAGCAGATCCTCGTTGGAGCGCGAGGCGCCAAAGAAGAACTGGTCACGTGCCGAGCGCGGCGACATGCTGATTGCCTTGGCAATTTGAGTGTACTCGTCATCTTCCTGGGGCCCGGTCTGACGGAACGGATTCTCGCGCTCCAGCTCGCCAGGTCTTTCGGGGGATGTGGCGCGCGAAACCCGCTGCACCTGCGGTGATTCCACTTCTCGGATGCGGGCAACGGTTGGCACAATGGCCGCCGGCTTTTCGGGGAGGCGCTCTAACGTGGAACTGGCCGAAGAACTGGGGCTGGTGGCGCGCAAGATACCCTTGCGCGGCATACGGCTGCCTGGCTTGGTGCGCGAATCCTGCTCCGAGTCGTAGGCGCGCGTAAAGCGATCCGGAGTGCGCGAACGCGAGCGCTCATGATCGGACTTTGAGCGCTCATCGCCGCTCAGATCAAAGCTCACCGACTTGCGATGACCGCCCGCATACTCCGGCGTGCTGCGCCCGGAACGCGACGGCTTATACGGGCGGCAATCGCTCTCCGAGTCGCTGGTGTACCGGCCCCGAGGTCGCTCAAAGCAGTCGGAGTCGGTGTCCGCATACGATGGCGGCGACTGCAAATCGATGGGCGGCGAGGAGTCGTCCTCTTCGGCAATGGGATCCATATCGTCGTCGTCTTCATCATCGTCGTCATCAATGATGTACACCGGCTCGGCCTTCTTTGGCGTTGTTGTTGTTGGCACCGATGTTGACTCTTTCGCTCGGTTCTGCTGCTCCTCTTGGGTCTCCAGCATTTGCTGATACGAGTAACGTGCTCCGGGCGCCAATCTTTCCGGTGTCTGTGTGGCGCGCTGCTATTGAATTTTTTGGATTTTTGTGGTATTCATTTAGTTTTTGGTTTTTTGTTTGATTGTTGTTGGAAGCATGGAACACAAATTGCAATGTGCGACGTTAATTGAGTGCGTTAGAGTGTGTGCGTTTTTGTTGTTGTTGTATTCGTTTTTGTTGGTGGTGTGACTGTTGTGGGTGTCGATATGCTGTTGATTGATGGTTGTGCACATGATGTTATTTGGTGCTGCAACAACGGCAATGATTTTCTCTTAACGTTTACGTGAACGTAACACGGGTACGGTCTCTTTTGCCGCCAGCACTTTGTTAGCCAATTAGCAATGTCGCTGTCTGATGATGAGGTGCATTTGCGTTGCGTTGGCCAATTTGCTTGATGGATGGAATGGACTGCACAATGGGACCGCGACGAACTTACAAACGAGAGCACATTGTGCCGCAACAGAGACGAGAACGGTTAACAAGAACAAAACAATGAGAAAAATTACAATGATAACAAAATCGACAAAATATAACTGTACATAAGCACCTAGTTATCAATCTAAGCGTTTGCGAGCATTTAACCTGAAAGCCATAAATATCAAAAGTTTCCTGTAGCAGTCATCATCATTATTCACCCTCTGTAAAACGCACCCGATATAAGTCAATGTATAATTATCTTCGTAGATACGATTTTAACATTTAGATTTCATTTATTGACACCAAAAATGCACAATCCATTATTCCATTTATCTAGCCGTAATGTTGACTAACAGTGAACAACAAACAGAAACAAAAGCAAGAGATAAAATCAAAACGAGAATAAAGTTCCCATTTAATTAACTATTAACAAATTGATTTCCAATAGCAATACATATGCTTAATCCTAGTTGTATGTGGAGTTTGTTTAACATTCAATTGTTACATAACACTTGGCCAGACTGTTTTTGGCTTATTTAATAATGTTCAAGGTAGTTTGATATTTATTTACGAATACTTTTTAGTTGCGTATTTGGACCGTTTCGTGCGCCTGCCGCACAGTGTTACCCATATAGTAATAATATACAACAATAATAGACAGTCCGTCATATACATATACATACACATGTGTATACGACTTTATAAACATCGAAAGACAACAACTCGTGTACATCATATGAATAATAGACGCCGCAAAATGGCGGCCAAGAATATGTAATATAATCAGCTTGATTTTCATTTTGGTTTTTGCTTTATAAAACAACGGGAGGGACTTTGAGTGTGTATATTAAAGTTGTCTCTATTTTCATATATACCCTGGCAAAATTTTAGTATGAAATGTGACCGTTCTCAAAAAGTAAATAAGTATAGTTTCTATGGGGAAATGTGGTTTTTTTTAAGTTTGGTATTTTTTTATTTTGACTAAACTTGATAAAAATATTAGCTTACACAAACAATAAAATGGACTCTTGTAATAAACGGAAATATTTGTCGAAAATCGGTATTAATTTGTACATATTTCTAATTTAACCTTTACAGTACTCGCAAGGGTACTAAATCTTCGGCACTCCGAAGTCAGCGATTCTTTCCTGATTAACTTTACAGTTTTAGTGTTGTCCATATACATTTACATATAGTTTTGCACATTTAGAGAAACCATTTGGTTAGAGAAGTGCGATCAGTATTTTTTTGGAGCTTCACGGAATCCTAGATAGCCTTTTTCTCTGCGTTTAGTGACCCAGTGATTAGTAACTCTTTTCCCTCTTGAACACGACAAGGCATTATATGTAAATAACATCTTTAACGAAGAGACTTTGCCATGATGCTGTCTGTATTATAATTTTGTTGCTGTTTACAATTTATTTCAGTTTAATATTTATTTTCCTGTATTTTAAACTAAATATTCAGTCTTATGGTGGGAAACATGCGCTTGTTAAGAAATACGCTGCAATGAGATCTTCGCAATTTGCAACGAGACAAATGGAAAACCAAATATATATAGATATATATATTATAATAAAAAGAAGAATGAATAAAAGATTGAAAAACAATGTGTTGAAATGCAGCAAACGGCGCGTACGTCATTGAGAGCAATAAAATGGAAGAACGAGAAGAAGATAAGAGAAACATTTTAATGGAAATTCCTTACAGCAGTTTTTGAATTACTTATATATATGTATACATAAATATATATATAGGTATATATAAAACAAAACAAGTATATATTTGAATATACATTTATTTTACGTGCCATCTATGCTTATTACGTATTTCTTTTCTCTTTTCCTGCTGCTACTGCCAATGGAAATTCTAATACTACTGGATTTAAGGTAAGACGACATCCAGCAATAACAGGAATGGCAACAGGCACAACAATCATACACAATAACAATGCCGCCTTGGCAGTGGCAGCAGCCATCCAAAAGGTAACAATAAAGGCGCAAACAGAAATTGATATAAAATGTAAGTAGCATAAATAAGATAACAACAACAACAACATGAACAACAACAACAAAACTGAACAGGCAAAATGAAAGAAGGCGGCTGGCCTGCAACCAGGCCTATACGAATATGCTAATAAATAATAAATCGTCTGCTGCCATTTCAATAAATGTGGGGCACGTGGTCCCAGCACCGATTCCCAGCTCCCTTGTTTCAACGAAGGAGCCAACAGTCAACATGGGGGCTTCAAACAGCACCCCTCGGCATGCATATATCACTCTACAGTACTATACCTCATACCTGCCGCCCCCTTCCCACAGCCACGCCAAGAGGCACTGCTAAGTATGATTATATAGTACACTTTATACTATTAAATCAAAATGCAGCAAATATCATAAATACATACAACACGATTTATAATGAATACTCATGAGAGAGAGTAGTGATTGATTTTGTGTTCTTTTTGCTAAGGGTGAATCTTTGATGAGGGTTTAATGTTTTAAAGGGGTTTCGTTTAATCTAGCATAGCTGTTTAAAAAAATATTTAGCTAAACAGATTTGTATAGGATTCAATTTCAAAGGAAATTAAATTTACTCATATGATTTTAAGTCAGATTTTTTTTTACGCTCGTTGAAAATAAATAAAATGAAATGTAATTCGCAGAAGATACTATAATTTATTTCTATTTTAATTTTTTCAATATTAAAATAAATAAATTTTTTAGAGAAATTTTGTTTCTTTCTGACAATTTCATTTTGGTTTTATATATAAACATTAAACAGTCTGACAACCCAGCTGGCACAATGGAACGAACTTTATGTGATGTGAATTTTGAGTAGATGGAGTGTTATTTTCATGGCATAAGTTTTGGGAGATGTGGCAAATGTTGACGCGTACGATTTTTATCAAATGTGTAAATTTTGTAAAATGTCAAACATGAACAGGCGGAGTTACAAACACATACACATACAGACACGTATTTTAAAGGTCAGACGTTAGTAAAGTTATTAAGGATAACAAGTAAAACAAAAGTAAATAAATAATACAAATGGTGGGGTTTGAGTGTAGGTGAGGGATTTTTCATTTTTGTTGAGTTTATTGAACGCGCAACTGTCAATTGCACTTGTGTGTGTTAGGTGTAGCACAGTAAACTCAAGAGGACAGAAACACAAATTTGGAGACGTTAAACAAAGGTAACGTAGACACAGACACGCAGGCACACACAAACACGCGCAGAAATTTTCAGGTTGAAACACAGACGTACAGGTAATTTAGACAAAGACGTGCGTTTAAACACATACCTGCTGTTGTTGCTGGGCTGGTTGCTGACTTGGATTGGTTTGTGTCTGTGCCTGAGCAACTGGTGCACTGGCCGCACTGGCGGTCGGTGACTCTGCGGGCATCAGTGGAAGAGGTGCGGGTGTTGTGGGTGTGGTAGGATTCGTATCGAGTGTGTGCTTCGATATAACAACCGTCGTTGTTTTTTGTATTTTATCCTGTTCATGATGCTCTGATGGTGATTTTGGTGGCACGGTTGTAAACGCATCCGCAGCGCGCACAATTTCTAGCACCTAATTTAGTTTAAACATGAAGAGTAGAAAGAGCGTCCCACATTAAGTTACTAGCCAGCCAATTAAAGGCCAAGGCCGGGGACTCACCTTCTCCTGGGTGCTCTTCTCCTGCCCAATTGTTGCCACTTGCGTCTGCTGTGGCTGCGTTTGCTCGGCGTGAATAAGCGCCACAGTTTGCGCGGCCACAGTTTCAGGCTTTGTCAAATCAGCAGACGTTGTGGACCCAGCGGGCGGCGTCGGTGTGGTAGGTGTGGGTGAGGGCGCGCCATGTACCAGGGCAGCCGCAGCTGCCAATCCTGTTTGGCTGGTGGGCTCGGGCATGACAGCAATGTCTGGCTGCTGGGTCGCAAAAACATCGAAGTCCTGAAAGTGTGAGAGGTTTTTAGGGTTTCGCCAGTGGGCAGGCTTGGTTAAACTCACCTGTCGCAGACGCTCCTCCTCATCGTGATCCAAACTGGAGACACTTTGACTTTGGCTCAGCTCCGAGCCGGTTTCCGATGCACGAGAGCCTGCAATGTTAAATTCAATTCAAGTTTAAATTTGATAAGCGTTTGGACTTTGGATTCAACTCACCTTGGCGACTACCACCGCTACAGGAAGCAGACGAATTAAATCCGGTGCTCATGCCGCCAGCTTGGCCAATGGAATGCATTAAACTGGACTTGTCGTAGCCCTTGCAGACGATCAATTGAATTTCATTGCCGGCAGTGCGCAATACGTTGACCGCATCTTGGTGCGATGCGCCCAGCAGGGAATGGCCGTTGACCTCCAGCAGACGCATGCCCACCTGGGGTCAAAAGAAAAAAGTTTGGCTCAATTTAATTCAATTAAATTTCATGTGCCCTCATTAGTTGCCCAGACAACGGCTGCAGGCAACATTCAATATTCGCACACTTCGTTACCTTAAGTCGTCCATCGCGTCGAGCTGCTCCCACAGAGTTAATTTTGGACACGAAGACGCCCTCGTCGGACGGATCCGCTGGATTTCCGCGCTGTCCATTCAACCCGCCCTTGATGTGCATACCCAAGCGCTCGCCTTCGGCCTTGGCCAGTAGTATTTCCTGCGATTTCCGAGAACAATAACCATAGCATTAACATTAACAATGGCTTTATTTAAGTGCGTGCCAATTATAAATGAAAGCAGAGCCCAAAGCAAAACAATTCAAATGATAATAACGCTGAGAAAAGCCGTGTCAAGTTTTTCAAGAAATGACTTTCAGTACTATTAAAAGCGGTAGAAAATTCAATACAAAGGATTTAATATTCTGTCGGTCATATTATACATATTATACAGGTAGCAATATTTTTAATTTTATTTTCCACCCACAATTTTTGTCTTTATTGTTTTTACCCAATTTTCGGAAATTAACATTACCGGGCATCGACTGCATAACAGCTTCTAGCTAAAATTGCAATTAATATATTTTCCAACTAAATATAACTTACAACTTGGTAAGGGAAGCTTAGACAAATATTTTCTCCCATACTGCTATAAAATTAAGGATTTCGACTTTCTGCAGATCTGCAAAATGAACTTTTGATTGGAGGAATATTTTTAAAGAAATATTTTGAATCTACTGTAAAAACTCAAATACATAGGTAAAATCATAAAATATTAATTATATGAGTTTAAACTATGGTAGCTATGGGTCCGATATTTCAAAAACATCTATTTCATCTATTTTGGCAAGATTTTTGACCAACAATTTAACCTCCAAAATATGCATAAAATAGGGTTAGTTTTATTTTACAGTTATGCAAACAAGTTAAAATAATTAATACTACCCCAAGTATATATACGTATGTACAACTGTCAGCTAAAATTTAATTGCATAACTTTAGGTGTATTGTGTTAATAATTGTCGAAAATAATCGTCAAAAATAGGCTTTCATAGTCTATAAAGTCTAGAAGACAATCAACATATACGTAGAAACGAATAAATATTAATATTAAATTTTTTCTCTGGCTTTACTTCTGAGCACTAGAATTAACTTATAAGATGCAATAAATAATAGTAATAATAATTATAACAGTTAAATGTTTATTAAGCATGGCTCAATAAGTTTTTAAAGCGTATCCAATTTTTTTGTGACGAAAAATAACATAAATTCTTACCTGGGTGTTTATATAAACTACTTCTATGTGCTTTGCATCGTAAATGTTTTTAAAAGCATTCATAGAGCATAGAGGAAAGATAAGTTAATATGTGATTGGTGTTTAACTTTGAAGCTTTTAGATTACGATTTTATAAAATAAACTATTGCTTTATATACAGCATAAGCAAACTAAAGACTAATATCGGGTATAATAATATAATTATGCCGAATGGCTTACCTGAAATCCGGGCGGCAGTGGATCATGTTGTATGGTGAGCTTTATTTCGTCGCCAGGCTTCAATAGTTCCATCACAGCGTCTTGATGTGTGGCCTTCGAGACGTCTGCCTCGTTGACTTTCAATATGCGATCGCCCATGCGCAGTTTGCCGCATTTTGAGGCAATGCCGCCGGGCACAATCTATGAATGGAAAGAAAAGATTATATATCTAGTATTTTAATGTGAAAAGTTCTAAGGTCACCAGACCCCATGGCTAATTCAAATGGCTTATAAAGACGGCAACTATGCTGGCTGCTAATTGTGCAGTTCATTTGCAGCCACAAGCAAAGGCACCTTAAATTTCTTTAATTTCAAAACTTTGTCCGTTGTTAATTTCTGGCAATTTGCTGGTCGTTCAACTTACGTGTGAAATGAAAATGCCCGGTTCGCGTGTACCAAATGGAACACAGGAGTGATCCGTGCCGCCGATGATGCTGAAGCCGAGTGAGCCTTGATTCTTGGGCAGCACCACTTCCTACAGAGACAACAAAATGTAATTTAAGTGGGTTGCATTGGAGTATTAAGTGATAAAACTAAAGAACATAATCGTACTAAATATTGCTGTGTTCATTCTGAAACTGGAAGAGCACGTTGTGAAGGGTGCTTATGTGGGTGGCCTCATTTATGAGTGTGAATGTGTGCAAAATTGTTGGTGATATTTACATGAACAAATTTAGAATTTCATGTTTAAATAAAGGAGGAATTACAAATAGAGACAGGGACAAAAGACACCAAGATGGAAACAAAACAAAACAAAAGCTTGCAATTAAAGTTTAATTCCACAACAAAACAAACACCACAAAACACCAAAATTACAAACGAAACATAATACTAAATATTTAATGCTTTACGCATTCAGAATAACTTAAAACTAAATTAAATAAAATGCAAGAAATTAAAATAGTTATTTGGCATGTTAAATCGATAGATTTAATATATTGTCATATGTACATACTATATGTTTACTACACACAAGTTAAAAGTTGGTAAAACGCTGAGTTGAGATGCCTGCGGTTTAACATAAGCAATTTAAATTCATAACGAAACGACACACACATCGTAAGTCCTTTATTAAAATGTCAAAATACAAGTTTTACATTCATTAGCCAAACAGACGACATGCATTCGCACAAAAAACTTTTCTGCCAAAGATATAAACTGTCGTTTGGGTTGCTTAACAGGGGCAAAACTTTTACCAATTCACGAAAGCAAATTGAATTCTTTTGGAACGATGTGGGACAATCGTCGCTGTTGGCCAATTGCCTGTCAACCGCCCAGACAGACCAGATACCAAGCCGTATGACAAATGCCAACAAGTGGAATTAAAAACAATTAAATATTTTATTTGCAATTTAAAAGTAAGTTTGCTTTGATGCCAGTGTTTACACACAGCAAGTTGACAGTCGGATAAAAGATAAACTTCAAAAATTTGTTCAACGACTGTCGTTGATAGAACACGTTGCATAGTGGGCGTGACGCATTTATGGCATGACGTTTACTTTCGCATGTACTTCCACAGAACAAAATGCATTATTTAAACAATTCTTTGTGTGTGTTTTTGTTTGTGAATTGTGAACATGTTGGGGTAGCTTGTTGATTTACTTATTTATGCGGCAACCGGCAGAACACCGACCACAAGAGTTGCACAGATTCGTAGATTTCCAGCAGAGCTTTAACAGACGACACTCATGTGGCTTATGCTATACTGAGTGTGTGCAAAGCCGGCCTTAGCTTCAGCTCGAACGGATGGAAGTCTCATATAACAGATTTAAGCAGAAAATGTGTGCTTCAATAGAGAAAGACTCGAATTCTAACAAACATTAATTTGACTTAACTGCTTCTCTTAACTAATAACCATTTTGTTTGAATTAACTGATATGTTATTGATACTGTCATGCCAAAGATTGAATACCATTGAAAATATATTACGCACAATATAGTTATCTAATCGCTAGCAAAATGAATGTCAATAAATGAATTGGTATTTATCAAAATCAATATAACAATTGTGTGGCAAATACAGTTGAACCTAACGAATCGTGCTTAAGATATCTATAAAAATATTCTTTTTCAAAGAAGATATTACTTTTAATTGTGAAAAATATTTGTATGTCAAAAACAACGTTGCACCAGATGATATTATTATCAGAATCATAACATGCTTTTAATCAAGCGATATCCACAGAGAGGCGCCCACATAGTTCAATTTACTCAACCTTTGACCTTAATTAAAATAAATATTTACAGAACATTTTATGGAAATGGTCTCAGTGGGTATAAAACATACTAAAATTATAATATTAATTGCTTTATTGTTTTTGCTTAAATTGGTTCGTTTATTGCTTTTTAAAAACCAATTCAAATAATATTTTATCTTAAAAAAGTTATGGTCTTAGTTAAATCGTTAGTTAACCAAATTATTTAGCTTTAATTAAAAATAATCAAATTTAATTCGATAATTATAATTATACGATTGTTTAATTAAAAATTATTGCATGCAACATTTACCAAATGCAAATTATTTAAATTCTTATCGTAAACAATATTAACTGTTTGTTATGCGCATCAAGTCCATAAACCAACTACAACTATAGATAACTACGGTATTTCAATTAGTTTGATGTGCGTGTTTTGCATAATGCTTAACATTTCAATAATTATTAGGTGAATTGACAACGCTTCCAATTCTTTTTTGAACGCCTCAACATGACTACTGAAAAAATCTTTGATGCTCATTGAAAACATGTTGAAGCGTTTGGAGCGTGTCAGAAGCAAGGAGTTTCGTTTAAATCAAATCGTTTGCAAAAACGCACAAGAATTTTATTTACAATATTTAAATCCAAATAAGTTGTATATAGGTGTGCTTATAGCTATACAAATAAAATGGGGGGCCAACAATAGAAACAGCCAATTACATTTGTATAAAAAATTTAAAAGGTGTTTGGTGGTTGAATGTGTATATGTGTTTGTGTGTGTGTGAAGAAGGGTATGTGTGTGTGTGTATGGTGTGTCTGTGCATAAAAATGTGAAAAGAAGAAGCTCTCATCCTTGTTGATTGCATGAGCAATGAGCAGCGAAATGACGCCCCATTGGGAGCCGCATCCGCAACTCTGGTAACGGAAACATTTCTCAAATTTGTTTCATTCGGCAGAGCGTGGAGCCACTTGACACCACACACAGCGTTTGTGTAACTTTGGTATTTTCTAGTTTTTTTTTTTTTGCGTTTAGTGTATGCGTGATGTTGTGATAGTCACCTCACTGATCAATGGCTCCGCCAGCTGATTGTCGGTGATGCGCGTCATTACAGTTTCCGTGAATGTGGACTTGGTGATGGTCTCGGTGACGCGGCCAATTTCGGTGGGTGCGGCTGGGAACATGGGCAAATCTGGTTGCGGTTTGTTCACATTCACAGTGACAGCGCTGACGCCCACCTCATTAGGCCGTGCCACATGCACCTGATGCTGACTGCCGCCGCTGAGAAAATGTGCCGGAATCATCGCCTGAAAATCATCGCTGGTCAATGGCCGTAGTGATGAGGACTGCTCGTTGTTGTGGTTGTCGTACATTGTTGATTGGTGTTGGATTGATTGGGATTTGTTTTTTTTTTTCGTTTTTAATTTTAGAAAGTTTTTTTTTTTTGGTTTGGTGGAAAGTTCAGTTTTAAAGCAACATTTGGTTTTATAGAAAAAGAAACAAAAATATGTTGGTTTTTGTAAATTTCGTTACACATTTCGTTTTGATTTTTGGGTCTAAATGCTAAGCTAAAGCTGCCTAACTCTAGATGGTAGTATGTATGTGTAGCATTTAAAATATATACAGTTCCTACTATTAGACCTGTGCTGCCCTTTACTGGGCTGTAAGCCAAGGACAGTAAACAACACACAATTTGCTTGTGCATACTTATTTAGTATATATGTATATGTTTTGAGGGGGTAATATAATATGAGACAAAATATGAAAAAGTAACAAGATAAAACACGAAAAGGAACGCGCACAGGGCACATGCAAAACAAACACAAACAAATTCGATAAATATATAAATATGTATGTACTAAAATTGTATTTATGTAGTATTTATGTATGTGTTGGCTAAGAGCTAAGGGTTATAGGTTGATAATCTGGCAGTATGTATTAGCACAATTAGATATATATTTTACTGTATATAAAGAAGAGTGTTTATGTGTGTATCAACAACAATTTGCGTGAATCTCTGGGCGTCAACTTGCACGTCAGTTGGCAAACATTAACTTACCTGCCGCTTATTTGATCAACTGTCGTGCAAGTTTTAAATAGTTTTTAGTGTTTGGCCTGAAAGGTTGGTTGATTAGGACTAGTTTGGGCATGATTAAGGCACGAACGAACAAACGAGCTTATGGGCAACATTAAAATGACGTGCAGACAACTAAACAATTAACTGAAATCTAAGAGGCTAACCGAGCTACTATTAAGTGAACGCTTGGCTGCTTACCTGAGCCTCGCCAGAGTCGCCGCTGCTGGTGGATGCGGCACCGTTCACCGCACCATCGCCATCGCCCAGGGGCACTGAGTTGGTGCGACGTGGCGCTGGCACCGGCTGTCCCGTCGACTTATCAATGTGCGAAACAGGAGCGGCAGCTGGGACAGTCTGTGGAATGACAGCAGGAGCTGCTACAAATCCGTTAGTCTTGTTGCTGGGCAGCGTATTCATGTTGTGCTGTTGTTGTTGTTGTGTTGCTGTCGTTGTCGCTGTGGGCGTGGTGGTCAGTGTGTTGTACTTGTAGGGCTGCTCATCGCCGGCAGAGCGTCCAAAGTTGCCTGAAAAAAAAGAGAGCAATGCAGTTAACGAAGTTAAGAGAGCGACGCCTTGTGGCGAGGTGAGTTTCTAACCTGGTCGATTGGCCAAATAGCCAGAGGGACTCAACGAGTTGAGCACGGCGGGGCTGCGCGGACTCGTTGGCGGCTCAAGGGGGCCGCGGTATTCGCGCTGCAGCACAAGGCGAACAAACCGCTGCGGCTCGGTGAGGCAGGCAACAGCTGCGTCGTGATGCGCCTCCGTCATGTCGTTGCCGTTAATCTGCAACGAGGCGACATGCGTTCATACAAAGAAATGCTATTAGCGACTGTCACTTATCCCCGGCCGCATGCCGCAGTTCACTCACCGCCATAACACGGTCACCAACCATGATTTTGCCATCGCGATGGGCCAGGCCGCCCTCAGTGATGCGCGATATGAAAATGCCATCGCAGTCATCCTTGAATGGCGGCGAGCCTTTCCCGCCGGCAATGCTAAAGCCCAGTCCCTGGCCAATTTGATCGCGTATAAGCGTTGTGTGCAATTGTATGAAGCTCAGCGGCGCCGAATCCTGTCATAAAACCACAAAGGAAAACACAAATCAATCAATAATCCAACGAGGAGACAGCAGGATAAGTTTAGTCATACTTTGCCATTCTCTAACAGGATTCCATTTGTTGCTGGTGCGGGCGTGGCAAACACATTGCCCGAATAGCAATGGGCTGGCTGCTGTTGCTGCTGCTGCAGGGGTTGCTGTTGTTGTTGTTGTTGTTGTTCAGGAATTATTTGAATGGGCGGCGGAATGTAACGCTCCTGTGTGGCGGCGGGCAGCTCCGCGACGAGTGGCCGTGTCTCCACAGAGATCTGTGAGACGCTGCCATCCTCACTGAAGACGGGATGGCCAATTAGGCGCGTCACCTCGCGCTGCACCACCAGCACCAGGACAGCACCGCAGGCCTTGAGCACCTGAACGGCCTGGTAATGGTCGGCATCCACAACGACAATGCCATTGACTTTGAGCACCTTATCACCGACTTTGAGACCGGCCAGATCAGCGGGGCCCGCTTCGGTGACGCGTGATATGAAAATGCCATCGTCATCGCCCTTAAACGGCGTCGAGCCCTTGCCACCAGCTATGCTCAGGCCCAGGCCCGCCGTGGTGCGCTCTATGTGAATCTCATACTGCTCCAGACGCAGCTCTGTCACGCCATCAATATTGTCTGCAAAAAATGGAACAAGATATTAAATGATTAGTGGCTGTTCAAAGAGATGCCCAGAATGCTCAAGTGCTCGCTAGTGTTTACCAAATTGCTGTCTGTTTCGCTCATAGTCCCGATCATAAGGATCATAGCTGGTCACGATGCGCACGTGTTTGCCCTTGCGGCGCAACGAGCCGCCGTTCGAGGAGGCCAACGAGCTTCGAAGGCTGCCTGTGGCGGGACTGTTGCGTCCGCTGCCACCGGCGGTGGCAAGCAAGGAGCTGCCATTGCTGCGCTGTGCGCTTCTGGGCAGCGTGTTGTTGCCCTCTTTGACTTTAATTTTGACATTGAACATGATGCTGTTTACAAATTTCAACTTGAATGCACTTTCAATATGCGCTGCTTGGCATTTTGATTACTGATGCACTTTGCAATAAACGAAGCACGCTGTATGTAACAAATTGCCTTTTTTATTTGAATGCAATAAGCCAAACTTGCGGACACCCTGTTCTCTGAACGTCGTGTGTGCACTTGATTGGAAAATCGCGTATCAATTTCGGCATTGAAATTATAAAATTACATTTTATTTTTATTGGCAATACAGTTAATTCAACAGACGGCATAGATAAAATTAAATTTATGAGTTGTATAAATTACACATTAATGATATGAAAATTTCTGTGCAAATTTAATGGTCTAAAAATGGTTAGGGAAAGACGCAGATTGCGCAGCTGCGGCCCTACACAGGCCATACCAATAAACGGCTCCAGGACAGACAAAGCCAACGACCTTGAGGTATCCCGCACACCACCACCACCAACAATGGGGCCCTTGAGCAACTTTTGTATAATAATTAAATAAAGAAAGAGTGAGAGGAGCTGTGCTACCTGTGCTGTCTCTAGCTCTAAATCTCTCGCAGCTCTCAACTTTCTGGCTCTTGGCTGATTTGCACTCAATAAATCCGTCGACGCTTACCCTAAGTTATTTTGGTTTTAATGACTGTCAAGGCTAATGCCATCAGTACTGCTGCGAATTCGTAATTGCTGTGCATATTAATTGAAGCCTGAATTTTCCATGAATGATAAATAAAAAAACTGTGGACCAAATAAACTGTTGGTTATCCGCAAAGCAATCGATATGAAAATAAATTATTAAATTCTACTTTTTATACGCTTCAGTTTAGCTCTTATCCAGCATTGCCCTGTTTATTATTGTTATTATCATAAACTGACAATTATATATTTCGTCGCTCCATTTGAATTATCAGAAAATGCCGTTCGTTTAAATCGTTAAGCAGCGACTGATAAATAATATGGCAATAAAAACGAAAAGATTTTCATTCCATCTTATTTGTGGAGCAAATGTGTAAAATGCTCCATTTCGTCGTTGCCGTTGTGCCATCTGAAAACTTTTTATGGATTTTTAAACACACAGACACACAAACACACAGACCCATGTGCGCACAAATTGGGATCTGTAAGAAAACCCATGAAGAAATCTTTTGCGATTTCGTTCAGAGCCCCCAACAAAAACAAGGCAACAAACACAGAATGGCATAAAAACAAAAAATAAGATTTTACCATTGGCTCCGACAGACACAATATGAGAGCAAGTGTTGACACTGCATGTGTGTGTTTGAGTGTGTGTGTGTCGGTATGCGTGTGTAAGCTGCATCAAGCGCCTTCAGATAGGCAACGAGAGGTGAAAGCACCCGAAGGTCTTGGCTTATAAGTTTAAGTTGAAATATGAAGATTCTTTGAATTGTGGCAAGTGGCAAGAGACAAATGCACCCAGACCTACACTAATAATTTATAAAGCTGAAGCTATAGGCATGCTATTATTAAATTGATTAAATTGTATGATACATTTTGGGGTTTGACTAAATATTTTTAGGTGTTTGTTGCATTTTTGCGGCTTAAATAGTTGCAATTTTGCAAATGTTTCATCATGTACAAATTTGATATTGTGCATGGTCTTTAAAGCAATGCCTGAATTGCTCGATTTAACCGACGATTTATTCAAGTGTAAACATTTTTGAAGAAGACCAGCATACGTCCGTTCCACCTTAAAAATCCAACGTTTACTTATGTCTCAATCGGCTCATACGCAACAGCTTAACTCTACGTGCTGCTGCACACATATCTCTTCCCATTTCCACGCACTCAAATAACCATTTGTAAATTTTACGACCCTATAAATATATGTATATACCTAAGGTATGCATTTAAGTATAAAGTATTTTAAAGAGGCCCCGCGACCGTCGCACTCAATGAAGTGCGTAAAAAAATGCACGCTAAATAAATGAGAGCAGCAGCGAATGTGAATAAACATATAAAAATTTAAATACCCCCAAAATGAGGCAGCCCATAAAATCGCTTGGGTGGGAAAACTCATTAAAAGCACTGTTGGGAAAAAGGAAAACGCAGACAAACACAGCGCGATTTCCCTGAACGCATTAGAATTTTGGTGAAAAATTGCGTCTGTCTATGTGAAATACAGCTGGCAAATGCCAAATCAATGCTTGCTTCTTGGCTGCGACTCGTTTTGGTTATTTATATGTAAATGACCTGATCAGGAGTCTGAAACCAAGAAATATATGTGTAGACAACATGACAGACCGAGGGCAGACCTCATATTTCACACACAGCAGAGGTTTTGTGTCCAACCATGTCATGCATGTCCTGTGGCCATACATTGACAGCCTGACAAGCGTCTCCGGCTCTGACTGGCTCTTGGCCCAAGTCCGAGTTCCGAGTGGTATTGTTCCCTTTCACCCTGACCGTCCTTGTTGTCTTGTTGCCTTGTTCGCTTTATTGCTGTTGCGGCTTCTGCTGTTGTCGGACACATATTGACATATTCTCTTTATGACAAGTCGAACTTGAGAAAGCTTGGGAAAACATTTTCTTTATGCAAATTTAATGGATGCATGTCACACACTTTATGTCAACCACTTCCAAGAATCCCCTCCCACAACCACATATTGAATTTTCATTTCAGAGCGGGCTACTGCCAATTAAATCCACAGACTCTCCCGTCTATAGCCAGTGCCAATGACCGCAAATGTAATCGCCTTTAATTACATTGGTTTTTTTTTTCTTATGCCCAACAAATGGCAAAAGATCAAGTGCCTAATTGCATTTAAAAGAGCTATCGATGAACACGTGAGCAGCGGTTTCGGTTTTATGCCACGACCATGAAATTCTGTGTGGCACGTTGGACGGGGTGCTCAACAGGCAGTCGCTGTGATAAATTGCCGGTCATGTTGGGCCGAGCTCTTGACAAATTGCAAGTGTAAAGCTATCAAAATCCACAGAGTAAGCAGTCGACCGCCGTTTTTAAATGTGGTGACAAAAATTAATGAATCACAATTTTTGTGGACGTACAAAAACGCTGAATTATTGTTACAGAGCAAAACATAACAAAAACCAGAACGAAACAAAATGAGAACAATACTTTTTTTGTGTGTACAACTTTTTTGGTGAAGGGTGCCACAAATCTGTACGTATTTTGCAATGAACCCCGAAAAGAGGTGCGCATTCATATCTAATCAGCTGGCGTTCACAGTTATGACTACAACAACATTGGAATGCCTAAAGCCAATTTGATAAATGCACAGCAACAACAGAAACAGAAACAGAAACACACAAAAACAAAACAGAAACAAGCCCCACCGACGTGTGCCGTGTAGAAAATTGGGGGACTGCGATAATGAAGCAGCGATTGGAAAACTGAATCATTATGACATATTTTGGACAGGCAACGGCAGCAGCAACAGCAACAGCATTACACGCAGCCAAAGTCAAGCGTTAGTTAATGACCTTGGTCCACCTGTCGTATGCGTAATTTCGAGTAGCCACCCATACGCCACCGGCTTATCAATGATTCCAAAAGCAATGGAAAACCAAAATTGATATTGCGGTATGAAGAAATAACAAGCAGTGCACACACAATTTACACCAGGTGTGAGTGTGTGCGGTGTGTGTTTAGGGCCGATAAGAAAAAGGATGACATCATAGGCCAATTAGCTTTACGTTTAATGTGCACATCACAACTGTTTGTGAATGAAGTTCGAGATTGGAGTATATACTATAAAGTGCTTTCTAGTTGTTTCTAGTAAAGAAACTTAACGGAAATATGGCAATATATTGAAAATAGCAGATTAATGTTATTTATAGGCCTGAAGTTAGAGACACACATGCTAACAGATAAGATTTATATAAAGCTTAAAAAAATTTATTTAAAATTTCGAAATCTAAAATAAGTTAAGGCTTTCTTTAATGTACAGCCTAGGTCCCTCTTTTCATTATTCAAAACAATTATTGCATTTTAATTATTCTATAGCAACAAATAAATGAGCTCTAGAAACTAACTAACTTTTAAGCGTTGATTGAAAAAACTAGGTCAAATAAATCCAAATTGAAATCAATATACTTTGCATCTTTATAAAAAATTCAAGTAGAAATCAAGGAATTAGACAAACTAAAGCGACTTTCTATGTATAATCACATTTAACACACAGACCCAGAAATGAACATCCACTAGACACAACAAGACTTTTTCGCTGACATGTTGGCTATTCAGCCGTCAAGCCAAATTCCCTCACTTCGTCCCCGGCCCAGCTTCTCTTTCCTGTATCAATAAGTTGCGAATTGCGACATATTCTCGCTGTGAAATGTAATGCAAAATCGCTTGACATAACCATCTCCACTTCCGCCTCACTGCACCGACTCCCCGCCCAATCCACACTTAACTCTAACAGCTTTTCAGCCATATTTCCTTTTACTGGCATTTATTGCATTTTTTCTGTTTTATTTCTCAGCGTGAAATGCCAAATCAGTTAACAGAAGGCGGAGGGCAAGGCTAAAAAATTCACATGCAACTGTTAGACAGTAAAAATAAGTTCAAAAATTGCCAATGCTAAAACTGAATAAACCGAGTTCAGTTGAATAACTGAAATATGTTTGCTTGTCTAATGAAAAATCTATCAAAATTGGGACGGTTACAATTTTAATGCAAGACGCCCGCAGCAATTGCAGCCAGTAAAATTTCAACAACTGAACTTTGTGGCAGCAAAGGGGCGCACAACAAACCAAACAAAACGAACAGAAGGCAAACAAAAGAGAACAAACACGCACTATGGAGAAATTCAATTCAATAAGGGCACAACGTGCAATCAGCGTGCAATACAATACATAAAATCAATTGCATTGCCTTCGGCTTATCAACGATATCGGTTTGTTTATGTATGTATGTGTTTATAAATGGCTGCAGATTAGTTTCGGGTTGGGGGTTATATACTGAGAGGCTGCACGCTTTAAGAAATCACAATGCAAGCTGATGGCAAATGTAACCTATTGTTTGCCCAAGCAATGCAAAAAGGTACTAAGCAAATGTTGATTGTGCTTGTAGAGCAGCTAACCAAAACAAAAAAAAAAAAAAAAGAAAATAGGAAGAGGAAGGGGAAGGAAGGCAAAGTGCTGTCAGTAAACCGGATATGCACACACACACATACACACGCATACACACAGGCAACAGGAGATAAGCTTGGAATATTTGTCATGTGCAAATATATGTGGAGAGCGAGAGCGAGAGCGAACTATGCGACTACATAAACAACATACGAAATTTCCTTTCAAGCATCTACGTTATAATATATATTTATTTTTTTTTTTTGTGAGTAGTGCAACCAAAATGCAAATAGCGGAAGCTGCTGGCGCTGCAAGGCAACAGCTGATGTGGCACGGCACAGCCTTGAGCAGCTTTGGCGACCTTGCAAGAGCTACACTTGCACATTTGCACTTGAAATTCAATTTGCGCCACCACAATGGCAAACGCTGCGTATGTGCAATGTGAGACTAGACGGACAGACCGACATTTAGCCCGCCGCTCTAATCAGTCCACAGGCAGCCGCAACAAAATCGATAAACAGCAATAACAATTTGCACTCTCTTCTTAAAAAAAACAACATGTATATATATATATTAAACATACAACTGCGTTTTTCTTTTTTTGTTGGGATTATGACTAAGTCAAGGTGTGTGAAATTTTTTCGAATTTAATGTTGTGATGGCTATTGTTGTGGCTGCACGAGTATCTGTGTGTGTGTGTGTGTCTAGTCAGCAGGCGTTAACAGTAATAAACAAATAATATTAAATGGTATTTGTATAAAAGTGAAGACAAACGCGACAAACGTAGTGCGCGCCTCTCGCGATGTTGACAAAACGCAAGCGTTACTAAAAAATGACTAAAGTCAGCGGCAAATGGGCAAAGTGTCGAGACCCAGAGACAGACTGGCAATTGCACAAAACCACACACACTCTTATTTTCTTTCTCTCCCTCTCTTTCGCACTCTCTCCCACTGTAGAGTACACAGAGTACAAGCACACACACACACTCGCTCGTTCAGGTAGCCACTAGACATTTTGCCATAATGAGGCGGCTCATTTCTGCTTCAGTTTCAGTTTCAGTTTTATTCAATATTTTTTCACATTTTCTCAACTTGTTGCGCTCTTCAGAGCTATCGCTCTTTTAGCTTTGCTCATTTGCCTCTTCAATGTTTTCCCCTTTAAGTGTTCGCACTGAATTTCTGCTTTAGCTATCTACTTTGGTTTGTTTTATCAGCTTTTGCAAGCCAGCAAATAGATAGCGCTTACTGATAGGCCCCAGAGCCTATATATATATATATAGGCTTTACACTCTGTATTGGTTATAATTGTTGGAATTGCGTGTACACGTATTTTTAGGCCAAAAGATCTACCGCTTGTTTACCAGTTGCGTGTTTTTTTTTTTTTTTTTTTTTTTTTTTTTTTTTTTTTTTTTTTTTTTTTTTTTTTTTTTTTTAATATACTTTAAATGTTGTTGCTATAATTAAGTTGAATTGGAACTGGCAAAATTCTTGACCAGATGATATCAGCATGCTTCATTAAATATTATAAAGTATAACTAAGCTAAGATTTTGTAAGATTCCATTGTATAAATAATAATACAAGCTTTCTCAATATTAAAATATCTATTATAACCATCACAATGCGCCAAAAGGTGTGTAGACCCTGAGTTTCCCGACCTAAGTTAAAATTAATAATACAAGAACACTAATGCAATAAAAATCAAAATACATTAATAAAATTAATTTATTTATATAGACGCGAAGATCGATGGGTTAGAAACAAACAAAAAAAAAAGGGCAAATAGAAATTAATGTATCAATCATTCATTAATATTAAACATAATTTTAATTCTTAATGTTTTAAAAAATATATACTGTTTACGATAACCGTAGGCAATTTTATTTTATTGCCAAATAATAAAAAAATTTTTTTAAGATTAAGGATTCACAAAAGGAAATAAGAAAAGTATAAAATATGCTTTTCATATTTTAATATTTCATGTTTATATTATAATAGTTATGAATGGAACAAATTATTTTCATTAGGTTTGATTTATTTAATTTTTAAGAATTAATAATGCACTTAAAAAGAGATTTTATAGAATTTTAACGACACGTCAAAATAAATGTGCACATGTGACCACTGTTAGCCATAAACAACAAATCACTCGCCCTGAGTATTCATATGTGGTGCGCTTAAATATTGCAGGGCTTAGAGAGCAGCATCGATTGATTATCGATTATTTGTGGGGTGGATAGGTCCCCTACCCATATTTTTGCACTTGCATTATGAGCAGTTAAGAGAACACTTTAAATAGTTGAGAGGCTTTTTTATATCACTCACCTGCTGCTCCGGCAACTGCTGTTTCAACTTTTAAAGCTGGTATCGGGGAGAGCGAGGCATCGAATGGTTGTTGTTGTTGTTGTTGCTGCTGCTGCTCCTGTTCAAACTGCTCTGCATCGGCGTTCTCCTCAATGGGGGATTGCATCTTGGCCTGCGAGTGCTGCGGCGTTGGCGAATCTCGCTCCTGTGAGGCCAAAGCGTTAGCCAATATTTCATTGGCTTGCTTATCGGTCAAATGCTGAACACGTTTGTTCTTCAAGTGATGCGGTGTATCGCTAAGAGGGAAAATTACTGATTTGGTAACACGTTTTGCAAATGCATTAGTTAATCAAACCTACCGTCTATGCAGCTTGGGCGGTCGTTTATAGAAGTCATCGTCTTCGCCCTCAACCTGAAAGCCAACACGACGATCGGTCTCCTGAAAAAAAAAAAACAGTCAAATATATTTTTTAATATTTAACTTTAATTAACTTACAAATTCGCCTTCCTGTTCGTCAGCATCTGCAACCTCAGCAACTGTTGCTGGCGTGATTTCATTGCTGCTACTGGTTCTGGTCGTGGCTGGTGCTTTGTCACCCTGTGTGGTTTGTGGCGCTGCTGTAGTTGGTGTAACAACGCCCACTGTGGTAGGTTTGGAATTCACCACTACGGAAGGTTTGTGTGCTGGCTGCACAGTTGGTATATTGTTGGCGGTGGTTGTCACGACTACTTGTTGGTGATTATTTGCAATGGTGCGTGTCTCGATGGGGGTTTCGATCTCAACTGATTTGGTGCCATTCTGTTTAAAAAAATGAATTTAAATAGAATTCATTTAAAAATTAAAAATACGTTCCGTAAAATTTAATAAATCATAAACATAACTTGGCAAAAATATAACATACTTATGTGAATAATACTTTGGCTACAAGCTAAATACATTTATAATAATTATATTTGTAATGAATACTCTAATTCGGTAAGGAATTTAGCAAATGTATTTCACAGTGAAATTATATAAGCAAATAAACTACTAATTTAAGTTTCTGATATATATATATATATATATATATATATATATATATATATATATATATATATATGCTTATTTTTATAATATATATATGCTTATTTTTATAATATTTAAGAAATTACTTAATAAGAACTTATAGTTTTCTATTTAAAAAAACGCATATAAAGAAAAAAAAATAATGTGCTTGGTACACATACTTATTGATGAATCAAATACATATATGAATGTATATGTGTTGATAGTGCAATTTTTTTTAACTATTTCAAGAAATAAACTATTAAAAGGAAAACAATATAGCACTATACCTATACTTATACTAAGAATAAAAAATGGGGAATCATTATATTAAACTACAAAAAAAAAGAGGTCAATAGTTTTGAAATTAATTCAAGAGGTGCCCCTTATTTTTTTTTTTTTTTATGTGACAATTAGGGGCATTTGAAGAAGACACATAAGCTTGACTCTTGACCCTGCCCACTTGATCTTCTTGAATCATTTACCTCCTCTGGCAGTGACACCAAATTGACATTCTCTTCATGACGACTGCGCTCCACTTTGAGTTTCTGCGCCTTGGCTTTTAGGTCCTTGGGATGCGGCGTATTCTGGCGCACGAAAGGCGTATCCTTTTCTTGGTTGACTTCCTCGGAAAATTTGACCCGTGAAGGTTCGCGCTCCTCATACGGTTCGGAGTCTGATTCCAAGTCGCGTGCTATGGGAAAAATCGAAAAAACAAAAATATTGATGAACAATCTGTTTGAAGTGCTTTTCAACTAATTGAAAGATTAGCAAATGGCATGCGCATAAGTTTACAGTTAGTTAGTGGTTGGTATAATTCATAAATATTTACATAGAAAACACTTAACGACTTGTGGCTCTGGCTATGTAAGATCAATAAATGCGGCAATTAAAAAGCAACAACAAAAATCACAACAAAAACAATAAGCGAACTAAATTTTTTTTGAATTTTACAGACCTAGGCATAAACATTGGTCACTGCGTAGAGGCCACAGGCACTCTCAAATCCATCAAGCGGTTATGAGATTGTGCGCGTTATAAATTTCCACACAGCGTAAACAATATTAAACTTGTAAAATGTGTTCAACCCACTCGCCCAAACAATTGCAGTTTGAAAGGGGGGAGAAGAAGCGTTGCAGACCAATAAACAAATCCAAATTGTTATTTATGACGGAAGTAGTTGGTTAGTCTTGAAACCCTGGCTTAAGTAGCTGCATCTTATGCCAGCTCGTAACTTATAATTTTTACAGATTTTCAAAATGACCAACAACACCCCGTAGGTTATTTGTGTGTGTGCATTGTTGCCATTGACAAACCTACTAAATTTGGCGGGTCTTTAGCAATGCT
The DNA here is from genome assembly GCA_004143825.1 of Drosophila micromelanica. Classification (NCBI taxonomy): domain Eukaryota; kingdom Metazoa; phylum Arthropoda; class Insecta; order Diptera; family Drosophilidae; genus Drosophila; species Drosophila micromelanica. Next base: position 61,945 of record SCDY01000481.1, read on the forward strand.
TTTATGAAGATTTATGTAAATACAAGCAACTAGTAATAACAATAATAGAGCCGAGGGGCGCCACCATTGTCTCTCGGTTTTACGACTGGGTGTCTTGACCGTCACAGTTTTAATTGGATAATTTGAACAGCGTTTATGTGACGCGGGCGCAACCGCCACTTGCAACACAACAAGCACCGAAAACTTAACCCACATATGATCTTGGGTATTTTCACGCCAGTGTGTTAATTGTACGAAATATGCTTGACACACACATGAAAAGCATCAAATTAAACATTCTCAAGATAACTCACGGAAAAAAATAAACACAAAATATTCTCGATGTATTTTTAGCAGCAATTTGCTGATGCTTCAAAACTAGTTTTCGATTGAAAACAGTTACAAAATATTATTATTGAATGTCAAACTAACGAGTAGAAAATTGAGGGAAACAAAACTACGCAACAAATCAAAAATCACAATAACAAGTTGAATAATACCAGTAAATTAACTATGAATGCTACAGTGAAGCCTTACAGAATAAAACATAGAACATACTAAATGTAGACTTATTCACTTTTATATGAAATTGGTATTTAAATTATAACTTTTGAGACCGTGAGGTTAAATAAATTAATTGATAGCTTAAATTTTAATTTCCACTGATATATAGGAAAAAATATATTAAATTAAACTTTGTAATGAAGAAAAGTAAAATATAAATATAAACGAAACTCAATCCCAAACTAATCAAGTTTCTATACATATATAAAATTTAAATTTTAACCATGAAACAATGAATAATATATTTTCTGAATATCTAAAAATATCGATTGTTGATAAACAAGTGATATGCTTTGCAGTGTTCGTCAAACGTCAAGCATCACTGTACCATTCGCCCAGCCGTCTGACAGGCCATTAATCAATGAACGGTTTTTGGTAGCGAGTACACAAAGTCTGGAGTCGTGCGCCCGCTTAGAAGGCGATTAATATTATTAAGCATCGGCGTTATAAATACGATTGCTCGCGAGTATAATTACGCCTGCCAGTCGATCTTGCTCCACATTCACGCGTCGGCCATGACGTCATTAATGTTGACATCACTCCGGAGCGGCACCCAATTGGCTGCTGAGTGTGTCGGAACAAAGAAACCGCCTGTTTAAATGGGAAGACGCTTTGATCTGGCATGCTGCCACTGACAGGCAACTGTTCAATAACAAAAAATTGGAATCCAAATCGGAATCAGCAGCATAAACCAGGCACACAGCGTTCAAGTTTCAAGTGTTGAGCGATGCGATGGGATCTGTGATGGGAAACACACGCAGAAGGCAAATATTTTCCGGCCCCGCTGTCAAGCGAATGGAATATAAACAGCAAATAACAACATTATCAAATCAAACAGCAAATCAAACACACGCACATTGCGACTCCTGTTGAGTTTGTTGTTGGGTGTGTAAGCCACTGCCATTATAGCCCAATATCTTCGCGTTTCTTAGCATGGCCAACGCCCGAGCCCACTTCCACATACAACTTGTTGTTATCTGATGTATATGACGTCATTTAATGGCACTAAACTGGTTTTTGTTAACAAAAAAAATAAAACAACCTGAAAACACTATAATTTCTACAGACAAAAATGAACAAAGTCGGGATCTTAGTTTACGCAACAGCTTAGTTAGATGTGTTCTCAAAGTTTTTCAAGGTATCAGGCATTAGGCAAGGGCATGCATAATATATTGCTCTTTATATAAAGCGTGCTGCTTAGTAGAGTTGTGTTCAGTTTTTAAGTTGAGAATAGTTTTGATTTAAACAACATTTTCAATTTAAAACCTTATTTTCAGTTATATAAGTAATAAGATAACCCACTTTTTTAATTAATTTTACAGACAGATTTTATAAAAATATCTTTTTAAAAGAACTAACTTTATAGGCGAATTTTATAAAAACAAAACTATTTAATTAACTTGATAGAAATTTCAATTTAATTACAGTGTACGCTTGTGTTATAATTTCTATGGAACAACAGCTTAAGCGCATTTTTTTAAATTAAAAAATACCATTAAAATACTGAATTCTGCGCAGTATTAAAAATAATTTAAAAATAAAAAATAATTTATAATCATAATTATTTTTAACTAGACCTAAGCAAGGAACACAACTTTACGACATAGATCTGGTTAAAGTATATGGGATTTAAATATATATAGGGTTTAAATATGAACGCTTGTTATTTTACAAGTAACAGACAACGCAAACCTTTCTGTTGATAACTGAAGAAATCCATCGAATCGAACTTTTCGCTCGATCTATAAAGCGTCTGGGGTGGATATTCTTTTGGTTTTTTATGCGAGGTGGTTTTTTAAGAAATGTAAATGGACGTGCAGTATAAAATAGAGAGCGCAGTGAAAAAAAAAAAGAAGATAATATCGAAGTATAACAGATAGGTAGAGATATTTTAAATGGATCAAAAGTGCTTGGTGCAAAGAAATTGGAGTTTAAAGCAATTTGAAGGCCAAATAATGCTATTTAAATGTTTAGTTACAAAACACGAAAACGTAATTGATATCATTTTAGAATTTTGAAAAAGTTTTTACTACTGGAAATTCAGTTGTTTGCTTAAGTGCTGCTCATTGCTTTGTTGTTGTGACATTAAAAAACAAGTGTTGGGGGGTTCTTATCTTATCGCGAGCATAGATTGCAGATATTGCACCACGATATGCCCCAGGAAAATACCCATGGAACAGTATTCCAGCGAGAGATAAGAGCTCCATATATTTATTAGCCAATGTTGAAATTTTTGCCCAATGACTAAAGCAATGAACAGCCAGCCAAATCACGTTCTTAAGCACCTGTCGGCACCGGTTCCCTTTTCAATAGTTGACGCTGGCGAAAACTCACCTGGTGTTATGGGCTGATACTCTTGCTGGGGCAACAGGTAGCAGGAGAGCACCTGTTCGCCCGTCTCCGCATCCGTGTCCGGCTGGAAAGTGAGCAGCGGCTGCGATTGATTCTCGGACAACCAGACGGCCTTCAGCTGCAGGTTGACCAGCGAGTAAGGCAAATAGAGCAGCTGATTGCCGCTCACATCGAGTACGTGCAGCACGGTGCAGTTGCCCAGCTCCGGCGGCAGCTTCTTCAGCTTGTTGTCGCGCAGACTGAGCACGCCCAGATTGCTGCACTGGCCAATCTCCAGCGGCAAATATTCGAGGGCATTGCGATCCACATTTAGATTGCTCAGCTTGGACATGCGTCCAATCGATGCAGGCAGCTCGGACAGAAAGTTCTCTGTCAATATCAGCTCCTGCATGTTATCGCAGCTGTGAACCAAGTCAAGTTTATAATAAAGTTTCGAACGAAATACAATTTCTATACTTACTTTCCAAGTGTATCGTTCAGGCGCTGCAACCGATTCTGGTCCAGCTTCAGTATCGTTAGTCGGCTCAGTTTGGCAATGCCATCGGGCAGTGTCTCGAGCAGATTTTGTGCCAGATCCAGATCGGTGAGGCTAACCAATCCGCCGATCTCATTGGGCAGCTCCTCCAGCCGATTCTCGGACACATCCAGATACGTTAATTTGGTCAACAGTCCCAGTTCTGGCGGCAGGCGCTGCAGCTGATTGTGGTCCAGCCAGAGCTCGTGGAGGCCCGGCAAATAGCCCAAATATGGTGGCAAGTCCTCAATTTCGTTATCGCCCAGATCGAGGCGCTTCAGCTTGGTCAGCTGGCTTATCGTTTCGGGCAAATGCTTTAGCAGATTCTCGCGCAGTTCCAGCGATTCGAGCTGCGTTAAACTGCCAAAATCGGCGGGCAATGTGGTGAGCGACATATCATTGAGGCCCAGCACGGTTAAATTCTTCAGCTGCGAAAAGCCCGATGGCAGTTTCGGTATCGGATTCGAGCTGAAGTCGGCCACCTGCAGGCTCTGCAGATGCTTAATGTCATCGGGAATGTCGGGTATATCTGCAACATGATAGACATAAATATATATTAGTAAACTGTAATCTGATGTTTTTTCAATTGTTGATGATGCTATTTTAACGAGCTGCTTTATCGATTATCGAACTTCGGTTCGGCAAGTGTGACGCATTGCTTACGCATGAATTGCGCTTAAGGACGTTCCCAATTTCCATATCTAATTATTTATAAAAAAAATCTATAAATAAATAATGAGAGCAGCGAATTCTGCGCAGAAAACTGTCGAGACATAAGAGTGCTCTAGTCCAGAGTGCAAGACTAAAAGATACTTCACATTAAACAAACCCACATTCGCATTAAAAGCAACTTAATTATACCCTTTTTGGACTTCTGCAGGGTATAATAACTTTACTTTTTATACATCTATTTTTTTATTGTAATTGTTATCAAAGTTTTTAGCGGTGGGCTCATTGAATGGTCAACCGTTTAGCAAAGGGTTAAGGCATGTGTATATTCAGATTCCATTCAATCCATTTTACATCGGCTTATTCGCTCGCCCCTTTTGTTATTGTTATTGTTGTTGCCACGGCAGCTAGATAGAGCGAGACGAAGCGTAAAATGACAAACGAAACTTGTTGATCGAATAAATTTTCAACTGCCAAAGCGAAATGTGCACGCAAAAGCCGAAGTTCTTATATACAGAGCTATGTAAATATATATATTTATATATAAATATATTTGCCTCAGCGCGTATGTGTATGTGTTTATGTGTTTGTGCGCGGAGCACTAGTGTGTGTTTATGTGGTTGTTTCTTTGTGCGAAATACACCCACAAAAGGCCACAAGCACCTCGCACAAAAGGCCACCGCAAGGGAAACTGACAGGTGGGCGTGCAATCCTCTGATGTGCGAGGCGACGTTTAAACTGACCTAGTTACACACACACACACACACACACAACCAAACAAGCGAACGGCCACAATAAAACACATATACACAGATATACGTTCTGGGGATAATAAGTTGATGTTACTAATACGACACGTGGGACCTCTGCAGGGCGACAACTTCAACGGCACACAGCACACAATAGAGACGGCCGCAGGACTGCCGTCTGTCTAGCAGGACAAGTTCGAGTTGCATTGCAACAATGGGCAGCACTCTTTTTGCCACGCCAAGTCGAGTGGCAGTTGCGGAAGTGCCCAGTTCTAGTCAGGCGCATAGAATCCCAACACAGGAATTTGTTCAAATGTGCATTGCATCAAATGTAGATGCAAAATGGTTGCATTTAGTACCATTGCGGTTGCCACTGCCCCACTTCCCAGACTGGTTACTGATATTTGTGGCATGCATCAGATAGAGCAATACATACTGCAATTTAATTAAAATGTACATTTGTTTGCAACTACATGATAATTCGAATATATGTGCTCAACTAGCTAACTAATGGGCAAAAATAACATACAATAGAGTTTACAATATATATATTACTCTTTGTAAAACAAAAGGGACATGATTGCAAATGTACATGTTTTTACAAAAATATTAATAAAGCAGTAAATTATCCGGCAGTTAAAAGTGCTCCACAAACAGTTTGAGATATACATTTATAAATATTTTAAATTACAATGATTATAATATATATGATGTACATTCTTCTTTTGTCTGTCTGAAATTGAATTGCTAAAGTAAAGTTAGCGCAAAAAAGCTTTATCTTATTAAAGAATGTACATGTATTTATTAGATACTAAGTTTATTTATTTTTTTTTATTATTTTTTTTTGGTAATTAGTTCTAGAACATTTTGCAATAATTAACTTTTTGGGTCATTCTGTTTGTTGATTTGACGTAGGCTGCTGCATAGCAACAGCCGCTAGCTGGCAGCAAACAGTCTAAACCAATCGAGACCCAACCGCATCAAACAGCAGTCGATCCATCAACAAGAGGCCAGCAACAGACCCACACACCAAGCACTCAAAGCGATCCCAACAGCCGTAGACAAATGGACGCAGCAAGACTCTTCTTGTAAACACACGAGCACACCAAACACACACACACACACACACATATGTACACTCATACACACTTTGGCAGCATATGGGCCACTTATATGGCACGGGATGCTCTACTTATTTGAATTTGTCTGCAGGGCTGTAGCCAAATTGCTCGACTGTGGCACAGTTGGCGGTCGTTAGATGGGCGACACTCGCACAGCAGCACACGTTTCATTGACCTTTCCGCTGCACGGCGGAGATGCGAGGTGAGGGTGAGGGGTGGCGACCATTTGGAAACTCATTTAGTGGCACGGAAATGAAGGGAATCGCTTGAGCTGTTCCGTGCACAGTTAATGTCCGAAATGTAATCAATTTGCGCAATTATGCAATGACAATGACAGTGTGTAAAACAAATACACACACATGTGTTCTTGTTCTGGGGCGAACCAAAAAAAAAAAATATAGGCATATAAAAATAAAAATATATGTTAAATATTTTATCATTTATTTAAAGCAAGAGGTGGAGACAATGCATGTAGCTTAAAATAACAAACGCAGACCAGGAACAAGGCTGACAAGCCCATGAATTTATAAGGCATATAAATTTCGATGAAATGGGACAAACGAGAGACAAGAGATTGAAGAGGCTGCTGGGCGTCGCCAAAATTCGGCCAGGCGAAACGTCAGTGACGACGTCAACATTGTAGATGAAAAGCATAGTCTCACACACACACACACACATACACAGGCATATGTAAAAATTCTTTTCAATGTCATTGAACGAGCAAATATTTTAAGAGCATATTGTCGTCGTTGTTTTTGTTGCTGCTAGTCATAGCTATGAAAAATGAAATGATTTGTCACTTATCAAGGCAAACAGTATATATATATATATATAGGCAGACTGTCGGGCTGTCGAGCAAGCGGGCCTACATATCGAGGACAAACTTTTCAATATGACTTGCACATTGCACTTAATGAAGATGATGTCGAGCTCTCTCGCTGGTAGATGAAAAACTTTCGTCAGCCTTTTCAATTTTACAGCCAGGTTAAGTTGCACTAATCTTTATGCAGACAACACTATATACATATATACGTGCATATATTAAAATGACTACTTTTATGGCATTTTGCCATTTGCTTTATTGAATGAATGGAGTCGTCCTCGTTCTCGTCACCATTAATATCGTCCTCGTTGCTTGGATGCAATTTTCTATATGGTTTTGTTCAAAGCATTATCCGCATCCGCAGCCACATTCGCGTCATTCACATCCAGCAAATCCCTAAACGGCAGCGAGCAAATAGAAATGGCTTTCCGCCGTCTCTGGATGCTTTATGGCCCGGCTCATAATAGACAGCAGCGACTGCCTGCAACTGGCTGACTGCGCTGAGCCGACCCCAAGCTGGGCTAAGTAGTTCGGGGAGTGCGCTAAGTAAATGGCTTTTAATTGTAGTACACGATGCTACATTGCGACAATGCTGATAATGACGTGCAACAGGTGCTATTAAACGTAATTAAATTATTTAACAAGCAGGAATAATAAACGTTGACTTAGCAAGATTTAATAATCTTTTGATTGGAAAGGAATGAATGCATTTATTAGTACGGTAATTTATTATTTATTTATTTAAACTAAATAAATAAATAAATAAAATAAAATAACTATTATATTTTTAGTTTATAAATTTTCAATTTGGTATAAATAAATATAAAGTTTGCCTAAGATATATTTCAACATTTATAAACACCGAGTTTAGATAAATATGGCGGCATTTTCTCAGAACTTGTCTAACAAGTTCTCAACGTAAACCAAAAATACTGTTTCAATAAAAAGCAACCGTGCGTAATCTGATTCAAAAACTGCAAAACTAACAAAGTTATCTGTAAATGAGTGGCAAACCAATTAAGTATCAGTTTAACTTGGTGAGCAAAAAAGAAAATATGTGGGTGAATTTCTAATTTTAAATTCTCCGTAATATAAAAATGCAAAACTACAACTAAAAAGGGTATAATGGTTTGGTACAAATGTATGCAACTCGCAGAAAGAAGCATCTCCGTTCGCGTAAAGTACGTTAAGTTAGCAGATCAATCATACATTAAGTCGAAGGGTCGTCGGTTCGAGCCCCGGTAAGGAGAAGAAAGCTGTTTTCGTTAATAACTAATCACCAAGTGCCGGGGCTTGTGCTGGGTTCTGGGTTCTGGTTGAGCAATCTCAATTTTTTACATATTAAATATTTTTTATAACATTTTTAAAGTATTATAATTTATCAAGATAAAAGTTTGCTTCCGTTAATGCCACTGTCAATCAATTAAAATGTCTTTTTAATTAATAAAAAAATATATCTCAAAATACGCACACCTGCATCAACTGACGAGGGCTTATGAAACTCAAGACAGCAGTGACTCACTTCATTTCCACGTTTCCTCTTGCAAAAAAATTAAACCCATCACCCAACGAACCGCAACAGTTTTCCAATCATTTTCACTCGCTCGCGAGCCTTCTCTTCGTTGCCTTATGGCCAAAGGGCAAACAATTACTGCGGGTAAGAAGAACGTACCGGGAAGCTATTCATCTGGCATGAGAGACTGTGAGAATGAATACGAGACTCGATGGTTGCTGTCCACCTCTTCCTGTCAAAGTTTGTGCTACTTAACATAAATTTTGAATAGAAAGTAAATTATGTTTACTTTATGTCCTCTAGTCAGCGAAATATTAAAGTTGAACAAGGCAAGTATGCTAGGTGATAATATATAAAGTTAATTTGAAGCCTTGTTCCTTGTTGCCACAAAATTAATACATTGCAACGTTGCATCTTTGTGATTCTTGTTAAATATCTCACAGGCAGATCATGAACATAAACATGATCAGACTATTATTATTTTCAACGTAACTATTTGAGATCAAGGCAAATATCTGCGAGCTCAAAAAGCCTGGTTGAAGTACCTATCGGCTGCTAACTAATCGCTTAATTTTGGATAAGAGGGTATTTTACGAGTCAAGTTTATTTATTTACCAACATTTTGTTTGGTTTACTGTATGGAATACTTTTTCCGACACATTTTTGCAATTTTCGCTACATGCTGCTGTGTTGTAGGCAGTTCATGTCGTACTTTTCGTTTTTGATTTGTTTCCCGCACACAGAAATATTGTTCGTCTGTCGATTAGTTTTTAATTGCGCCCGTCCAGTGACGTCAATAGCAGGCAGGCATTTGAAATATGTATGTACATATTTATTATGGGTAAGTATAATGTGAAATGAAATGATTTTTCAATTTTCTGATTTGATATAGTTTTTGTTTAATGCCATTACTTAAACAATTTTTACTTCTCACACACATAAAAATAATACCTGTATACATTCACATTTCACAAAGTCATGACCAGTAATAAAACATGCCCCAGGCCGGCGTCTAGCCGCAACTTGTCTCTAAATTTAGCATTGTGCTTCATTAGCTCTCTCCACTGCTTGCTTCCAAGCTGTTTTGATCTGTCTTCTACAGATTAAAACATGTTGTTTGTATATTCGAACAACAACAGCAACTACTTTAACAATCGTAGTGTTTGCTGTCAGCGCAAAAGAACAACTGAAAAAAAAAGACACTTGAATGGGGCGCGCGAAGACTTTGAGTGAACACAACTTAACTTTGACCCAGTTGACGCCTCAATTGCAACAGCAGAGAAGAAAAGATGACACAATTTCCAGTAGATTTTTGTACCCAATTTTCGAGGATGTAGTCGATGGCTCAGTGCATGACTCTTAAATGGCATTTAATTGGGTTTTTGTTGGAATCGAGTTCTTTTTTTTATAAAACTAAAATCATTTGTAAGACTGTTCCCATGGCGCTGAATGTATTCAGAAAAAAAATTGAACAGCAAATTCTCACAGTATTCAAGTTATAAACTCTTTCTCATACTTGACTACAATATTCTCATATATTTTTCTCTGATCTCTGATACACTGGATACTTGTTTATTTGCCTTCCGTTTCAATAGACAAATAAACTGGGCTTAACAACGGGCAGTTGCTTTGATAGCACCGCGATAGGGGGCTATGGTGTGTCTACTAAATATAAATTTGCAAATTATTATGTATTAATATAAACAAGTTTCAGAAAACGCGAACTGCAGTGAAAAAAAATTGCGAAAATTACGAAACAGAAAACACAACGCGCAAATAAACAAACAATTAGCGGACCTAAGAAAAATAGCAAACACACAAAAATTAAACAATATGAAATGCAATAAGTAGATGCAGTAAACAGCGCCCTCTAGCGCACGTATCGCAAGCAGGTCAACTTGTCATAATGATTTACGTTTCGTACAAACTCACGGCTACTAGCGACAACAACGATGCCGTACACAACACCTGTATAGCTGCAAACACACCCGCACACACGCAACACACACACGCAGACCCACAAACACGGCCACCGCAAAAAGCTACACAAATGAATGTGTTTATTAGCATTGTTAGTGTGTCCATTGCGGTGCACAGTAGAACAGTATTGACCAAAATATCTTTCTTGTAGTCTAGCCAACTGTCTGTATAATCGATAACTAATGTAAAAATCGTTGTCAAAACAGCCTCATCTACCTAAGTATATAGAATAAATCTCACACAAATCTAAATTATTAACTTAAGAACCCATTAAGTACTATAAGTTTTAAAAAGGCGTCTATCTAAATATAAGCGAATTAAAAGCCAAATCGTAATTTTTCTGAATATGGTCTAAAATTGATATCAAAATGATAAACGATATTTATTAGCGACTTATACAGTTTCAATTGAAACATAACTAATTATTTTCCAGCGATTAATAGCTCTAAAACTGGATTCAAAATAACCATAATTTTTTGCATAGTCAAATTAAATCTTTCGGTTGATCACCAAATTGTATAATTATTTATAATTGTTTTTACTGATAAAGTTTCTGGAATATATTTCAACAGTAGCGTTAAGAAGTTTTCTTTAATAAATAAAACAAATTTTGTATATGTGTTCTTCCCATTTAATTAGTATTTGTATTAGTTGTGTATTAGCCCACTGTGCGGAGCACATACTAATGCAATGCACGTTGCTGCCGTTTGCGTTCCGCTTGCGTCCAATTCTTTTGTCAAGTACAAGCGGGTGTATACGTAATATATTATATTTTCGCGTACTGCGCTTGGCAGCTCGTTTCGCTGTGTTTGTTGTTGTTTGCCTGCACTTGCACAATCGTTGGCGCTGCTGCTGCTGCCATTGCCATTGTTGTGGCCAACAACACAGCCAACACAAATCAAGCGCACTAATTTTAACCAAATGCGCCACAGTTCAAATTGAAATATTTCTTTTAGCTTCGACCACTTCGGGTGGTATAAAAATACCTAGTGCCATACTTTTCTGTATGTGTGTGTATGGCAAGGTGTGTCGGCACCTGCCAATTGCGGTTTTTCCCATTACCAGCGAGTTCAAAGCCATCAAGCGACATCGCCTTGGCAATACAAATAATAATAATAACAGCATTTTAGCACCGGTAATTGAATGTGAAAGGCTTTTCCAGCAGCCACCCACACACAAGAGACCAAACTATGCGACAAAATCTGTGTGAATGTTGAGATCTCAGATCTCGGATGGTATATATTTGTCTGATAGAGTGTATTTCTATAAACAACTACAAATCTACATTGCTCACATCTCTGATGCTGAGGGCCTTTCACCCAGACCCACAGCTTAGATTTCCAGCACAAGGCAAGCTTTAAAAGCCCATTCACTTGAACTGTTTTGGGTGTGTTTGCAGATCATTTGTGGGTCATATGCAAAAAAGAAACCACAGCAAACTGCACGGTCAGCACCACTGCAATGCGAGGTAATGGGTGCAATCAACTTGACAAGCTGGTAATGCAATACTTTTGCCCAGTTTAAGGTTGGAAGCCATTGTAACCCAAAAAACGGAAATAGGAAGCCGCTGCAACTTCGTCATCAAAAATTAATTTAATTCACTTTACGCGACTCGAGTTCAGGAGCGGATTTAGCTCTACTCGGTGCGCCCAAATGATCATGGGATTTTTAAATAAAATAATAATATTGTCGTCCTGTTAGGGCTTGTGAAAAATTATTAACTGAATGAATGAAAACAACTCTATATAAATAATTAAAAAGAGTATAATTTTAGCCATTTCTCTACTTTTAATAAATAAATCCGTCTCCGTTTATATATTAAGTTATTTATAATATATAATTTAATCCGGCCCTGACTGCACAAATTGCATGAATGAACAAAAGCCCTCAATGCAGTTAATTTTGTTTATTTTTTTCCTTTGTGTTTTGCATTTTTGATACCCTGTCATCATGTGGATGATTGAAGGTGTTTATTAATTTGAAGCCGAATAACTTCACATACTTTATTTATAATAAATTTATTCATCACATTTTGTTATGATACAAAATGAGACAGGAATATATTTACTTACATACTATGTGTATATAACGATATTTTTTTATTTTAGTCGGATTCGATATATATTCTTAAAAGTACTTAAGGACTCATATAATGCTTAAGTATAGAGTAAGGGTTGTACTCACCCCCTACACATAAGCATTAAATGAGTCCATAGATACGTTACTTAAGAGTGGGTTACAGAGTATTAGATAAACGTATTTGAAACCAAACCAATGTTTGCACTTTTGTCAATACTTCAATCTAGACATATGCACGAGTATATGTATTTATTTTATTTTTAATACGCGCTGCTTTGCGCACTGCACTTGACTCCAATTACTGATTAGTGTTTACGGATTTCTGCTTGCTTAAGCAGAAAATTAATGTGTATGGAGTATTCTCCGATTCTCCAACGCTTGACTGTCTGGCTGTCTGCTTGTGCGTGCAATATTGCATTGAAAACTTGAGAGAACATAAAACAAAACTTTTTCTGGCGAAACTAATCTGTTGCTCATGTAGTTGTTTGTTGAAAAGTAATAATAAATAGAAACTGACAAAACTACACACATTTCCAGCTAAACAATAAGAGATAAACCGCTGAAGAATTGCAATACTTGAGTATATAATGGGTCAAAGTTTGAATGAGTTACCGAGACTTGTTGTGGCTCTTTGCTGGATAACAATGGGTGAAAGCTAAGCCACAAAAAAGTTGACTAACACCGAGCCAAAGCCGCACAGCATCTGTTTCTTTCTATAGACGCAATTAGACCTGATATGCAATTGTTTTATGTCAGGGCATTAAGAGACTCAATTTGTATGACAAAATCCCCATGCTGTCTGTCACTCAATTGGATAGACAGGCGCGTGCTAACGTTCGTTTCGAGAGCACATCCTGAGCCTTATAGCAACCCATCAATGTCAATAATTATTATCGGGCACTTGTTGCATGCCATGGTGTTTAGTGTACTGTTGTGTTGTGTTGCTTTCGACTTACCGTTACGTGAAACATCGAGCTCCACAAGATTTTCAAAGTTTTGTATGTCCGGCGGCAGGCGTCCAATTTCATTGTCACTCAGGCCCAGTTTTCTCAGGCGATGCAATCGAAAGAAATTCTGCAAGAGAAAGAGAGAATCAACTTTAGTCTTCGGCACGACACAATGCAGCAAAAAGCCTTTCTCTGGTGTTTGCCAAACAAAAGACACAATCGTTAGGACGTGTTTCTGTTCATCTTTGAGTTCGTTTTCGTGGTCATAAATTTCAAAGAGTTTGTCATTTGTAACCGGTGCCGTGACCCATCCGGCGTCTCTGGCATCCCGAAAAAGCTGTTAGAAGTTGGCCGTGCTGCTGTTGCTTTCTATTCGTCAGACATGTCGCCAACAATTCATTTATGAATATCACGATTTTCCTGGGCCCCCATCAATTTGACGTTCGATTCGCAATAAATTATTTTGGCGCGCCTTGTACTTTCCCAAAGTGAAGGGTCGCGACCGATCAGAGCCGCAAACCGCTCAGCTGACCTTCCTGCAATGTGGAGCACACACACTCACACTCGCACACTCATCTTTAACACTTCGAAAAGAAAGCAGCGCCCCCTAGTGGTTGACTCACTGAGTCATAGACCTCAAGGTTAACAGCCGCACCGGCGGCGTCAGCGTCGCTGCTTTCAGTGTGCCAGCGATTTTTATCGGCTATTGTTGGGTCACTTCTCTTAGTTCTGCCCCGAAAAAAACAAAAAAAATGAAAATCCCGCTATACTCAGCAGCAGACGATAATAATGAAAATTATTCGTAGTTGTAGTCGTAAAGATTATTAAATGTTTACTGCTCGTCTCTTAACACTTGGAGAAGAGAGAAGTTCTGTCTGACTGCCGCCGATGCCAAATGGCCGTGACTAGAAAAAGCTAATGAAGTATAAGAAAACTTAAGATATGTATTATATTATTTTCTATCACATTTCGCTTTAATAAATTCATAACATCTAATATTGCAGTTTGGCGTAACCGACTTATTTTGGTATTTTGGAATTTGGAATAAATGTTTTTTCTCGATCTTTAAAATATAATATAAAAAGGGTGTTGATCTTGATGAAGTTATTTAAAAGAAACTGACTGAAATATAGCAAATAAAAATCATGAAAACCAAAATTATACCTTAATGATATGTATGGCGAACTCTACAATATTTAATATTCAAGATATAAACTTTCAGATTCCACATTATTCTTGCAGCTTCCTTACATCAAATTGTCCGCGTACAAAACAAGAAAAAACACGCAATGAAAAAAGTTTCATATTTGTCCTGGTCAGTGTCGTTCAAAATCAAAAGTACTTCCCGTTTATGGTATTTTTGCGAATTTTTTCAATGGTATTGTCTTCTTCTTTTCTTTTTGTGAACACCTACAATGTCCCAGATTCTGTTTGCTATTTATAAAGGAAACGAAAGGCCTTTCAACAAATCATGCGTCAGAAAGTTGTAACTGTCAGGGACAATACCCAACGACGGGCGAAAAAAATGAGGGAAAACAAAAAGCCACGAGAGAGAAAAAAAAAGAAAAGAAATACAGCCATGCAAATTGCATATGAAACAGACCTGAGAATGCAGGCCCTGCGGGCTGGAGGCGGTCGAGCGGTGCAATGGCCGCCAATGCGAAAAAAATAAAAGCAAAAGGCACCAAAGGAGGACAAGACGTGATGACAATAAAAACGAATGCAAATTGTAAGCTTTTAGCCAAGTGCTAGCCCCCTTTTCCCCAACCCACCCATCCCGGCCATCGAATAGTCAAAGCCCACAACCCACGCTGTGGAAGTAGCTTGTTGTATCTGTGCGAGTTGGTATTTTGCATGACCATAAATTAGAGGCCGGCCGGCCGGCATTGCAACGTACCACACGTTCGTATAAGGTACGCGCAGTACCAGTTCTGTTAAGGCACTCACACTCATCCACTCACATTCGTTCACTCACTCAGTTGCGCGACGGGCACTCGCTCAGTCAGCCAGCACACTTTTACTATTGTATCTAGTTGGAGCAGGCGCACAGCAACCGACAGCAGGCGACAGACAGCGACTAGCCGGAATAGGTTGATGTTGGCCAACAACAGGCCAACAAGTTGCGGCATAAATTGCGGTGCGGCAACAGAACGTAGCACGCCTGTGACGTTGCCACATGACAACGATGCAGCCAGAGATTCAAGCTGTGGGCCACCATGACACATAATTCAATTGATTAACAAAGGGTTCGCTGCGTCCGAGGGAGATGCGGCCAAAACAATTAGTTTAGCTTAAATCAAATTTGAAAACCACTTTGTGCGACCTAAAAGCAAATTGAATAGATGGCTGTGCAAGCAGATGCAAGGCCGAGATACATTTAATCGTAATAACCATTATACAAATTCTTTTCTAGCCAAATGGAAATGGCTATAAAGGGTGCATAAGAAAAAACAAGACATTTTTTGTAGCATCATTGGAAAATTTGTAAATACATTTTATTTAAATTTAGATATATTCAAATATTTTATTATCGTTGAATATCTTGAAAGTTTAATAAATATTAGACAATAATAAATAGAGGACCATAGGATATCTCTTGTTCAATCAGCCTGGGATGCAACACCCTTACTTGTTTCCGAACAAAAAAACTGCGAGTGTTTACTGCGCTGAACCATGACATGAATGTAAATACGCACACACACACACACACATACAGACCCTGCACTTTTATGCATTGCGCTTCGTTGATTTTGAGTAATTTTATAATGTATCTACAAGTGTAATCAGCTAAATGTATCTTATTGTATGTACACACACACACACTCACACAAAAATGTGCGTACACACAGCCATGCTTGGTAGTATGAATGTTGCAAATGACTGGGCGAGCAGCAAATGGCAAAACAACGCAGTTCGAAAAAACACAACCAAAAACGGGTTCTAGATACAATTCGCGCATATCTTGCGGGGCGCATCTACTAAATGCGAAAACCAGCTGAGCTAGAACAGATCAGAGCAGCGCGACGAGCCAAACTGTTAAGGCTACTGGGAAGCTATACAGTACACATATATATATATATACATATATATTAAAATATATATGTGTACATAAAACGCACATGTGTATGTGTTAAACATGCATGCATCGCAAACCGGCAGCAGTTGCAACATTTTGCAGATGCAGATACATGCAACCGAACACGAGTTTACAAGTTGGTAGATGCGACTCTGTGGGCCATCTCCAGTGTAGGCCAACTGCCTGCTGCTCGCATCTGAGCGCCTGCTCCAATCTGTACATCTTCATTTTTCTAGCGACGCACACACGCACAAGGCCCACAGGGAGCAGCCACGGCACACATAGACATATCTATTGTTATTGTTCTTGTTGTTTCAGTTGATGCCACAAGTTGCAAGTGGTTCGCAGCATTTAATCATTGCGACAGCTTTCTTTGTGGCAAGCGGCAAAAGCGAAAAAAACAGTCTCAAGTCGCAAGTAATTTGTCGTTTATCTCGAGCATCTGCTTGTTAGTTTCGCAATTTAGATAAAAATATATCGATGCAGCTGCAGCGCTCCTAATGCAATATATTTTTCGCTGAGTGTAATCCTAGTGCGAAATCGTTTAGATTCTCAAACGGTGCTTTGACGTCAGTGGGTTATTGTTTTAAAGCAGCTAAAAAATAAAAATTGCTTAAAACACTTAAGCTGTGTATGTTCGACGAAGATATACCCTTTGATATGCGAAAAAAAATTATAAATGCGAAGTGCTTCATTAGAAAAATTAAAGTCAATTTAAGCAATATACCAAATATTTAATGAGAACTAACAGACTAAATGAAAAGAAATTTATATTGTATATTCAATGAAGAATATCTATAAGAATAATATAAGTATAAGTTCCTAATTTACGTATATCCGGAACTAAATCAGGTATGGCCACTAACAAACAATGATACCCTTTTACGCATTTTTTCAGTTAATGGGTATAAAAACTAATTGAAATAGCTTGGTAGCATTTATAATATGTCTGTTAATGGGAACCGGTTTTTTGTCGACTCGACGACTCCATAGAATTTATATAAGCAAAACATTGAGTTGAGTGCGCAACTAGTTAACTAACTCTGACCCCCTGGATAAATAAAATACACAAATCAATTCCGAATCTTGGACAGAACATGGGACAGCCACTAGAAGACACTAGCATTTGGGCCAGCTTATAAGCTAGTTTCAGTTGCTTTTAGGGTTAAGTTAACATGAAGAGAGAGGCCACGGCGCCGCCATTTTAAATGCTAGTTAGTTGTTGTTTTCGTAGCTGCGTCGCTGCTAAATGATGTCATTGCCGTTGCCGCTTTGGTATTGTGTTTCAATAGCCAGACGACAAACAGCCGGTTGGTTAAGTTCTCAAAAAAAAAAAAAACAAAAAAACGCACCTGCAATAACAACAACAGCTCGACGCGACGCCGCTCGAATTGCGAAAGACAAGCAGCCAAATCGGGAAGGCGCTCAGGTTGTTGTTGTTATTTTTGTTGTAGCTAGAACCCAGACCTCAAGGCAACAAACGGCAGGCGATAAGACCCGATTACCTGATATCTTATCTGCGGGCGTGACTAATTGACAGCAAAGTAAGAGCAATTATTTGGAGTGGGGGCGGTGCAAATGGACAACCCAATTCCATGCTCAAGTGAAAAATTTGAAATTTTCATGAAATTTTCTTGAGGTAGGTTCCATAAGAATAAATTCCAGCGATTGCATAAGGCTAATGTCACAAGACATTTTCTAATTAAATGACTTTTCAATAAACTCTCCTAACTAACGCTGACAAAAGTGGTAAACAATTAAATGTAAAATAGTTAACTGTATAAATTTTGTCATTTTTGTTGTTGTTATTGACAACTATATTAAAGTGGCAGATAAGCGAGAAACAGGGCTCAAACGTTGGTTGTTATTGCAAAATTCGCCAAGAAATTTTAAATTTGATTTAAAGTTTTGAATTATTCGCTCATCTCAAATTGTGAGTCAGCACAGTGCGGACAAGCGACATGAATAGACCGAGATTGAGGCAGATTGTCGTCGAGCTGGGGGCAATTCAATTGAAGCACGGGCTGCTCTTTCGTTTATGTTTATTGTTGCTATGACAACGCGGAAATTGTTTGCGGCTCTCAAAGAGTTAAAGGGTTGATGGCCGATCAGCAGCAGCCACAACAATAACATCCACAGCAACTAGCAGCACATCCGACGCTGTCAGTTTGGTTGGTTGGGAATCCAAGCGAACTTCTACTATGGCAAGAAGGAACATCATCATTATGGGTGCACGTTCTTGTTGTTTCTGCTATTGTTGTTGTTGTCATCGGTCAGCAACATGTTGTTGCTGCTGTTGCTTCCAACTTGTGGGTCCATTGCTCTAGTAAATGCTGTTGCTGCTACTGTTGTTGTTGTTGTTGTTGCTGTGCGCTTTATTGATGTAAGCGAGCTACAAAAATTTGCATTAGAAGTTCATTAGCGAGTGCGGCTAACCGCGAAAGAAGCTCTAGAAGCAGGAAAAACTTTACAACTTCAAGACATGCTGAAAAACAGCCGCGCGGAAATTTCTGCAAAGCAAAGTGATGGAGAGAGAAAAGTTACCTTTAGACAGCAGACGCTTTAATGCTCTTGCAAAAATATTCAATATTTTTGAAACTCTAATTACAGTAAAAGCTCTTCTGGAAGAGCTTTTTAGCTTTTCAATTCTTAAGAAATCATCTTTTTCTTAATTTTTATATATTATTTACTTTTTGGTAAAGCGGTATGAAAAACATGTAAAATAATTAGCCTTTATTTTCTTTAATATGTTACACATGCGGCAATTTAATTTAAATACTCTGTTTACTCTAGAACCGCAAATGAAATGCAAAAGGAAATGCAAAGCAGAGGAAGGGAAAGGGAAGTGCAGGGATGCAGCTGTTTAAAATATACATCTATACGTATACAAACATATCTATATCTATAAGAAAAGCAGCCCGGCAACCAACTTCCCACCCACCCCGCCAACTCCTTGTATCGCCCACCACTTGTTGCTATGTCAACGCTTTGTTTTCTGTTTATAGCGGCCGCTCTTTATTGCTGATGTTGTTGTAAATTGTTTGTGTTCGTCGAATGCATATAAAACGGAAGCCAGCAAAACAACAAAAAAAAAAACATTTTTTAAGTAAAGAATTCCTGGCCATTTACATACAAAATGATTCACAATTAGTCACATGGGAGCCACTAATCGTTGCTAATTGCCGAAGCGACAACCAAATTGTTGACCCTTCATTTGGTCCGATAATTTCGAAATAAGAACTGTTCAACATTTAAATGTTACGAATGTGGTCAAAAGTTCAAATTTGTATAAGCAAATAAACCATTATTATATTTTACAAATTTTATTATATCAAATTGTTTAAGAGTTAACTGAAATTTTAATTATAATTTGACAATAATTTATTCTTGCTTGACCAATATAAAATTTTTTTTGTAATGTTTTGGAGCCAGCAGAATACGTCATATTGAACGATCACTGTGCTTTCTGATTAATAATCATTGCCGCTGCTCCCCTTTAAAGTTTAAGCAGCGAGACAATTGACAAACAATATGAAAGTATCCGTATCTGTATCTGCATGTTGCGTAATTGTAGATTCAATTATGAGTGCATGCCGCAAACACTCGCGGCCATTATTGGACAAGAACCGCGCCCCACTGCGCCTCCATATTAATTAAAGACTTCCGCTCGAATGGACGGACGTCTTTGTTGTAATCATCGTCTCGCCGCGAAGATGCACAGGGCAGATATCAGCCCTGGTAGTTGCAGTTGACAGGGGGAGGAGCCAAGAAAGAGGTTAATCACTGGACAACAAACCCAAACGGGGGAAGAGGGGTGACCGCTCGATGCGAGACACGTAGGTAGCTGGATGTCAGCTAAAAATTGTAAAGAAGTTTCTTGCTCGTCAGCGCAAAGGGATGCTGCACAAAAGTAAATAAAAGCACAATCAAAGACTTTTGAGTAGAGTTCAGTGAACTAACTAGAACACGAATCCTTTGGTGGTGAAACAAATCTTAAAAACGTGCTAAATACGTTTGAATATTTGAAATTTAACGAGAGATTTGTATTTGAAATTCAAGTAAACTTTGTGTTGACTTTTAGAATGTAAAATAAAATAAATTTCAGAAAAATGTCCAGGATTAAAATAACAAAATATTTCCCAATGCTGGTTAAAAGTTTCAATAGTATTAGGTAAAAAAATGAAAATTTTTCATATTCTATAGATTATATACCTATAGATTATATACCACTGGAAACTTGAACACGCGGATTAGATTTTATTTGCACGCAATTGAAAAAAGTTTGCTTGCAGCCAAAATTGAACAGCTGTTTGATGAAATGCTCTACCGTTTATCTATACACATACATGTGTTCATGTGTGTGCACACATACATTTACACGCATATTTTTACTGACCTTTGGCAAATCGCGTATGTGATTCGCATCCAGAAAGAGTTCCTCGAGCGTTCGTGAGTAGCGTAAAATTTCCTCGGGTACTTGGGGCAGCGAACAGTGACGTTTGTCCACGAATTCCACCTGCCTGTTGCAGCCTTTGAAAATTGGAATGCACTTGAACATGATGGTTGTTGTTGTTGCTGCTGCTGTTTGATGACGTATTTTGCGGTTGTTGTTGTTGTCGATTTAGGCGTAGGTGTTGTCGTCGTTGTTGTTGTCTTTGCACAACAACACACACATTAAGCGTAACGTTTGCAGCATCTGTTGCAAACGCACACAAATATACACAAACACACGCGCACAGAGATATAAAGAGAGACAGAGACAGGCACGCGCAGTTTTGTTGTTTTTTTTTTTTTTTGGCTTGGCCTGGCCTTGCACTACGTTTACCTTTGTATTCTTTTTCTCCTTTTTTTTTTGTTATTGCTGTTTTACTTTTATCGCACACGTTTTGGCAACATTTTGCGCTAATTTACTGCAATTAATTAAGCTTTTATTATGCCCCACTTTGTATTTGGATTTGTGTTCGCGTTATGAAAAGGTAGCCAAAAACAAGAAGAAGCGCACACGCGTCAAAAATTCCTTGCCTGCTTCTTTGGCTGTCCTTGCCATACAGTTATTGTTGTTGTTGTTTTTGACGCCGACTTTAGAGAGCGACAAAGCGAGAGAGCATGAATGTGCCCACGTAAGCGTGAGCGAGAGCGCAGACAGACTCGAGGCCTCGAGTGAAGTTCTGTTTGCGTGTGTGTGAGTGAGAAAGAGAGTAATAAGAAAAATAATGAATAATAATAAATTCTAATTGGCACTCCAGTCCATGTATTGTTGTTGTTGTTCGGCTTTTAATGCTGCGGCCTCTGGTCACATTTTATCACGTATCACAGGTTTCTGATAGTTGGCAACAAAATAAAAAGCGAGGCAATCGCCACATTTGTTGCTTTTTCCATACACATACAAAGAAACGTGAAAAGCAGCCACGCAACAACAACAATTTACAATGACACTTGACTGGTGTGCGGCGGCCGCTTGCGAATAGGCTTAGAATGAGAGAATTGTAAAAGAGCGCCCAAAGCGTAGCCGACGAAAAGCAAAAGCAACGCACAGCACACAAAAAAAAACTCCACTTGGGTCGAAAATTTCAACGAAATAAAATGGGAAAATTATAATAAACACGGCCAACAACGACACACCCAAACACACACACGCACACACAAAAGACCAAAGCCGGGCATGGGCAATGGATTAATTCTGAGCTGGCCTTTTGGTTCCACTGTGCAGCGTATGTTTTGGAATTTACACGCACACACACAGACACAACCGTGCACACACTGCGCAACAACAAAATGCTGGTCATAGGCGGCTACACAACTACAACAACACAAAACGAGGCGAGCGGCGACTACGCCGACTGTTAGCACAATTTTTTTTATTTTTTTTCGCACGCTTCATTTTGCCACTTACATTTGCTTCGAGTGCAGTAAAAATATGAATATTAACTGTACGGAGAGGCGCAACAAAAAAGTCAACTCGTTAGCATGCAGGCACATACACACAAAGGCGCGCACATACACTAATGGCGTTTATACAAATCAACGTACACAAATTTACGATGCGCGACGCCCGTTCACATCAACCGCTCGCGACAAAAACAATTCGGCAACTAATCGGTGTGACCAGCATGGGCAATACAAAAAATGTACAATGGTGACCGTGTAGTGTGACCGCACCGCCATAACTAATCTACTCGATAGCATGGTCGATACAGTTATCAGCCGTTAATACACATAGAATGTTAACAACATTATGTTACTATGTCACTGCCACTGTTATACTCAAAATGGGACTTTTGTCTAACATTGGTATATAATCGCAGCAGTGTGAAGTTGCGTGTGCTTCAGTTGCAGTGTTGAAAAACGACGACAGGCAGTACGCGCGAAATGCACCCATATTTAAAAAATAACTTTAGCTATTATACCGATTTCCGCCACCAAAAACACGCAGTTAATGAAAATATTATTTTGTATCATATTAGAATATCTTTTATTTTTATTTAGAAATAATTTTTTAATGTCATACTTTTGAGTGTATATGTAAATTTGTGTAAGGATGCAAAAATCTTTGTAATGACAGATAGCAGGGTTCAGGGTAATTCCAAGTCGGGCCCCCAGTCTTTTTTTTTTGGTTTTGTAGACTCGTTTATTATTATTATTGTTGTTATTATTATCATTTATTATTATTTATTTTTATTTACTTGCCCCTAATCAGTGACGATATTCAATCATACAGCAGAATTGGAATTCATAGGGATATATATTTTTTAAAATGTAAACTATTACAAAATATTCAGAAAAAGTAAAAGAAAAAATTTAAGTTAATAGTAATTATTAGAGATGCCCATGCAAAATTCAACTTGAACCACTTTTTATTAATAATTATAATCATATTAATTTATATTTGTTTACTATGAGCAAAGACTAATATTTTAGCTAATCATATAGATATTTTCAACATACATGCAGGCATTAACTTGATTGCATAATCCTGTAAGCAGCACTTAAGGACAAAGCCCTTTAAGTGGCGCTCTAAGCGCACAGTTTGCAGAAGTGTTGCCTACTTTTGGGGGCATGTGAAACAACAGCCAGGTGCTTATTTGGGCTGCTACTTTTCGGCCTGGGCAAACGATCTTTAGAGACAACAAATAAGGAAAATAAGCGGCGACTGCAAACAAACCAAATTGCAACCTCAGCGCTGACATTGTTTGTTTTGTTGTTGCAGTTGTTGTTGTTGTTGTTATAGTTGTTGTCTGTTGTTGTTGTTGCTGCCACTGACAAACACAGCTGTCGAGTGCGGCGCTTAAATGGCAAGTAAACTGCAACTCTTTGCTTTGCTAATTTTACGGGGCGCCTTCGTCGCTACGGACAATTGTGTGGGCGTGGCAAAAAAGAGAAAGATATAAAGAGATGGAGAAAAAAACATACTTACGTACAGAGGAAGAGAGAGGGAGAGAGAGAGCGCAGGAAAACAACAACAATATTAAGAACTGGCAGCCAAGGTGCCTGGTCGAGGCGTTGTGGGCTGTGGGTGGGCGTGGCTGTGCACTTGCTGCTTATTATTTGCACTCGGCAAGGCCAGAAGCATAATAAATCGAGAGAAAACAGCGTGCGGTGGGCGTGTGGGGGGGGGGGGTGCGGTCGACGGCGGCACACTTGGAAATCTTTTATTCATGAATGCCGCGCCCGACTCTCCACCACATAAAAATTGCACAATTTGAAGAGCCGCCGCTGCCAGCAGCGACGCCGACGTCGGCGACATTTGGCCAAAAATAAAAAAAAACATGGTGGAAAAAAATTGTGCTTGCCTCAAGGATTTCGGCAATGGGGCTTGGTCCTGACTCGGGGTCCACGGGTCTGGCGGCTGCAGGCGATAGTTGCATAAATCATAAAAGCCCCTGCCGATGATGTTGTTGCCTCTGCCGCTGCAAAAAGGACTTTACGACACTTAAGCCACGGCGCACTGAGAGTCACCAAGTATCTGAATTTGATTGCGCGGCCGCAACGTCTGTTGGGTTAACTCCTTCGGCTGCCGCCAAATGCCTTGGCTCTTATTTATGAGGGTTTGAGGCCGGGCCCCAGGTACTTGTGGATTTAATATGCAGGCTCAGACTCAGACTGTTCAGCTTTATTGTGTTCAAATTGCTTTGCCTACCAGCTCCATATCCGACTGCTGAGTACGAGGTGTCGCAGTTTATGCAACAAGTTTCGGTCTGTTAACCAGCCCCACTCAGTTGTTTATCTGTGCAGCTGGAGAGTATCCTAAGATGGGCACGGCAATAACCGTCAAAGGACAGAAAATTTCTTTGTTTAAGTGAAATTTCATATTTGACACTTACACATTTTTTTAAACAAATTTGCGAAATATAACACTAACGTTTTTCTTGTTTATAAACATAAATGAATAATGGATGTTGGTATTTAGATCGTAAATTCTAGCACATAATATTACAAAACAAAAGTTTATTAAATTGATAAATTTTAGTTTGTGCACATCTGCTATTTTTTTTTTTTATTTAAATGTAGAATTCATCTGGACACCGAACCATGAACAAAGAGACCATCCTTATTAAAATCGGTTGAGTTTTGGGGAAAGTTACGACCTATCTTTATATGGGAACACTATGGTATATATTCGAAAATTGTTTACATGAATTGGGACCAAAAATTTTATTCTTAAACTGAAATGAAGAATTCATTTAGACAGCGAACCATGAACAAAAATACCATCCTTATGAAAATCAGTTGAGTTTTGGCAAAGTTATGACTGGGGAAAGTTGAGAGCTATCCTTATATGGGAATACTAGGGTGTTTATTTCAAAATTTTTTACATGAATTTGGACATAAAATTTTATTTTTAAACTGAAATGAAGAATTCATTTAGACAGCGAACCATGAACAAAAAGACCAACCTTTTGAAAATCGGTTGAGTTTTGGCAAAGTTATGACTGGGGAAAGTTGAGACCTATCCTTATAT
>SCDY01000482.1:0-61270 GCA_004143825.1 Drosophila micromelanica
GAAGGCGTGCTCCAGTTCGCCTTCGGCTTCTCGGAGCTGGGCTCCAGCAATGCTACCCTAAACAAGCACTACGATGAGAAGCCCAATTCCGTGGGCCGCATTTTGCCGGGACTCAAGCTAAAAATCATCAACGATCAAGGCGAGGCACTGGAGCCGAACCAAGTGGGCGAGCTGTGCATCCATCCGGGCCAGTACTGGGATGGATACTACCGTAATCCGGAGGAGTCACGAATTGTGCGCGACAAAGATGGCTGGTTCCACACCGGCGACACGGGCTTTGTGGACACTGATGGCTTCCTGTATATATCTGGACGCATAAAGGACATGTTGAAGTTCCAAGGCATTGTTTACTATCCCAGCGAGATCGAGAATATCATAGCAGAAATGCCAGGCGTTGCCGAAGTTTGTGTCTTTGGCATTGAACATGAAATCAACGGGGAAGAGGCTGCCGCCTCGGTGGTTCCTAAGCGGGGTGCCTCCATAACGGCCGAGGATGTGATCAAGTATGTGCAGACCCACATTGAGACTAACTATCTGCAGTTGCACGGAGGCGCGCTCATTGTCCAGGATGTGAAGCGCAGTCCCAACGGCAAGACGAATCGACAGGCGACCAAAGAGTATTTCCTGCAGCAGAGGAATAAGAGTAATTAATTTCTAAGATACACTTCCATATATCTACTTTGTTATCACTTTTGAGATAAGCCTATCGTTGAGATATTATAGCAATCCCATTATAATATATTAAATAATAGTTTTTACCTTATCTGTATACCCTCTACCTACGCAATGTGAAAAAAGGTTTGTTTTGGGTTAGATTGCCCAGAGTGTATTATTATTTTTGGGGCGTATTTTCTAGTCGGGCACTTCCTATAAATGGGCTATCTTGCGGGAATTTTGATAAGTATTGTGATTTGAAAGAGACAGTTATTGATTTTTAGTCATATTTGTTGGGTAATTATTTACGACCTCTATTATAGCGGTGTATTATCTCAACCTCAACATTCCAATTGTTATGTGCCGTCTTAATATGCCTATCCTCAAGATAGCGGAAATTGAATAATAAATTATTAATTGGCTGATATACAAATATAAATATATTTATAGATAGGCTGATAAATTTGTTGTGCCGGAAATATGTACATATTTACATTTAATGGCATATGATACTTTTAATAATACCGTAGCCCGAATACGCAAAAAAAAAAATAAATTTTGTTGATTTATAAATTTTGTTGATTTATTTTTTTTGATACGCCTTAAGCCAAACTAACTTGGCCGTGTTTGGTTAGTTGGTAATTATTTAAATGGCATTTGATGTGCCATAATGATAATACCCAGGCACGTTTTATGGCGTTCAGTTTGCCGATTACAGCAGCAAAATGTTGGCCCAAAATTAATTGCATCTGTAGTTTGGCTGCTTGGCTTGGCTTGTCTTGCCTCTCATTTATGGTAGTTATTGCAGTTGTACTCATAGTTTGTATATGGGAAAAACTTTGCAAGCCGCTTATCTCCCAGTTGAGTGTAGTTCAACAAGCCCGCAAGTGTGTGGCATTAAAAAGTTTTTAAATTTACGCAAAACGTTCGCTATGATGCGACTTAATTGTTAGCTGTTAAGATTTAACACACGCACACACACAGCAATCGAGACAAGAGCGAGAGAGAATATATATATATATATATATATATATTGTGTGTACGGTGAAAAAAAATTTCGCAGCTTTTTCACTAACCGCATCAAAACTATTTTTTATTTAAGCTTAGTTTCTGTTGGTTTTTTTAAATATTCAAATTTATTTTTAGTCGGAAATAATTATAATTTGTGAATTTCACTTGCGTTTAATTTTTTAATAATTAATAAAAATATATTCTGTATATCTTGAATTCTCATTAATTTTCAAGTATAATATTTTTATTAATTTTTTTGTATCTTTCAGTTAACTACATGTTTAACGTGGAAACATAAAAAGCTTGCCACATGCTTATAAGCTTCTTGTATGAATAATATTTGCACAAAGTTTATTGAAAAAAAAGAACAAAAAATGGAAATGCAGTAAGCCTTAAGCAAAACAATGGAATTTTTGTGCGCTGTCAACTGTTTTTAAGTTGTGCTGTTTAAGAATACATATTCCAGCTGCACTTAACTATAAAGAAGCTAAGGCAAACAATATTAAAAACAAACACGCTGAGCGGCCAACTAAAGATACACACACACACACACACACAGATGGCAAGGCAATAAAATACTGTGAAAGCAGCGAAAAATTATATATGTATTAGCTGGAAAATATGCACAGCAGGTGCCGCGAGCTACTGACTGCCTTTCTGTATGTGTGTGTGTGTGTGTGTGTGTGTGTGTGTATGCTTGTGAGGTGCATCCGCTTTTTGGTGGAGTAGCCGCAGCACTCAGCGCCAGCTACAGCTACAGCCAAAGCTACACACATTAATGTTGTCCAAGTGCTCTACTAAATTATGTATGTATGTGTGTGTGTGTATGCGTGTGTGTGTGTGCGTGTTTGTCTATGCGCAAATAGTTTTTTCAAAGTGCCTGGCAAAGCTGGGCTATAGGTTTACTTGCCGTAGACACCACCTGTAATTATGTTGAAAGTAAAATGCTTGTAAAATATTAACTGCTGCATGCCACATGCTTCATGCATGCACACACACACACACACACACACACACACACACACACACACACACACACACACACACACACACACACACACACACACACACACACACACACACATAAATTTAATATTTAAAATGAGTTTTCTGTTGTGGTTGCTATTTTCGTTTTTGTTGCTGTTGCAACATTTAACTAACAGCGATTTACCCTGGCTGCAGCAAATTTGCCTGCCGTTCATTGAAAATAATTTTTCTATTTTTTCCCATTTAGCAGGAATTTTGCCACCCGCAACCCTAGTTCTCGGCACTGGCACTCACAGGCGGCATGCGGCATGCTGCACTTTTCATTTAGCTAGTCGGCCAACTGTTTTGCTAATAGAAATAAAAACAAAACTGCACAGAAACTAAGCCAAGCTAAATGCTCAAAGGCTTCAACTGGCATCCATTTTCCAACCTTCGTTTTTTTTTGCCCGCTTCCTCCGTTTCCAGCCCATCTCCATTCGTCCTGTTGCCTGCAATGAAAACAAAAAGCGATTTGCAAGTTTTCTATTGCGCATAAAAGTATGCTGTGGAAAAATTTTTCCCATGACGTTTTACTCAACATATTCGTTTTCTTTTTCTCTCCGCTCGCTTTCCACATATTTGTTGTTGGTTATTTTTTCTTTTATTTTTGCCGTTGTTGTTTTTGCTTTTCATAAAACCAAACTATTAAGCCAAGTGTTAAACTCATTTAGCGCGGATTTATGCGCCCGAGTGCTCCATACAAGATGGTTGGCATTCAGGGAGGGGCACGGGGCTCTATATATAGCCATGGGTGTGTGCGTTGTGTGTGTGTGAATGTGTGTGTGCGTGTGTTTACTAGTTTGCTGGGCTTTGCTGATGTTAGTGCATATGGGCGTGTGTGGCCAGCACGTGTGTGTGTTCGTGTGTGTCTGCTCTGTAAACGTTCCGTTTTCTTTTATGCGTTTTTAATAAGCCTTTTTGCAGCGCTTGTCGTTGTTGCTTTATGCCCGCTTTTACTCTAATTTTTTTTCATCATTCACACACATACACATTCATATATTTTCTATAAACGGCTAAGCATTTTGATTGCACAACGAATACATTTTAAGCTCTGAACTTGAAGCGTAAGAATTTGGCATGTCACCAAATGCACCAACATTAAGGTCATATTTATCAAGTGGTTAATTCTGAATTTTGTTTTGGCCATGCCCTAAATGTCAAGCTTTGTATTTCAGTGAAGACATTTCAATAGCTATGTCAATCGAAAATTTAAAATGAATTTTTAAAATATTTTATAAATTTAATTTTTTTGAAAAATTTCACAAATTATGAATTATTGAAAATCGAAATTATTTTTCTTCTTTATATTTGTTATATTTAAAAAAATGGCGTAAGCTTTTGTATTATAATTTATGTCAACAATATGGGATGTTTAACAATATGAATTTTTTCCACTTTATTGATCTGTTATTCTTAACAGGAACAAGGAAGCAAAATTGAGTTGTCAATGCATTTTGCGAAATGTGCAATTGTAAAATAATACAAAATTCATTTAACTGAATACAATGCGAATAGGTTTGTGTGTTTGCGTGTGTGTGTGTTTGTGTGTTTATGTGAGGCAGAAAAGTCATTATTTGCTTGATGTCGTTACCTGATATTGTCGTATTAATTTTTGATATGTAATCTGATTTATTGGCAAGTTTTTGCCAGGCAGACCAATGTGATTGTTTGTAACCAAATATATTCAAGTCTGTGTGCCTGTGTGTGTGTGTGTGTGTGTGTTTGTGTGTAAATTGACATGCTTTCCTGTTGTTGAATCACCAAGTAAAATAATAAATCCCAAATGCTGTTGTTGTTGTTGTTGCACTGTTTAAATTGCAGCCAACCGACATTTGCCTCGGTTTCAAATTTGGCAGTTTGCCTACAAAATTTTTGCATAAACTCTCAAGTGTAAAAGTCTATCATTGCGAACATGTCTGAGCCGGGCTCAATTGATAGCTCTTAGACAACAACCGCAGCCGATGCTATTTATATAGAATCCAGCCCAGGAACTGGAAGCTCTGTCAGCCTGTTAGCCAGTGAAGTGTGTAAGGAAAAGTGCCAATCAAAGTTAATTGAAAATTCATTGAATGCTGTATATTTAAGCAAGTCGCACAGCCACATCTCTATATATATTTATAGTCTATCTCGAGTATATATCTTGTCGGACGTTGCTGTTGTTATTGTCATCGTTACTGTTTGCTGTTCAGCTTACAATGTAAACAGTTTTGATCATGACATAAATAGCTCAGACGCAGACGAGCTGCATAAATTAGTACAGATTGTCAGGAAATTTAAAACCATTGAATTTAAAGCTTTTCACACACACTCTTTAAACAAACCAATGTGTATTTACATAAATGTATTTTAAATTATTTTTATGAACATTTAAAAAAAATGTATATTTAACTTAAAACTTTTTAAAGTAATATTTGTAAAAAGTTAATTTTTATTTGCATTTTTAAGAATCAAACTAAGTTTCTTTACATTTACTTTACAAGTCAAATGTCTGCTTATAAACATTTTTAAGAGTTTTGGCATATTTTTTATGAAGTGCATAAAAATGGCTTACAATGTCATTAACAAGTACTTTTTGGTTACATTCACTTCTTTCGAAAATGTTTTCTTTAACAGCTGTTGATTGTGGGTTTTCTCGCAAGTTCGCAAAATGTGCTTTTTAAGGGCCAACATTAATACTCGCATTACGTGTTACGCACTACGTACAACGTACAACGTACTACGTATTACGTATTACGGCTATCAATAGCTGTGCACATTACGACACATTTTGGCGTACAATGTTCGGTTAAGCGTCAGGAACCTCAATCCCCACCCCACCCCACCCCACAATACCCATTGGTTGCAGTGCACAAATCTGTAAAAATGTTTTTTTATTTGCCATTTCCTTTGCAGAGCACAAATTGAACTGCAAATAGTGTAAGTGTGGCCGAGTAGTGCGAAGGAGTAGTAGGCTGTCTGTCGGTGACGTGCCGTGCTCTCTCTGTGTGGCCACGTCGGGGAGTTGGCCAGCCCAGTCAATGTCATTTGCATTGAGCTCGAGTTGGCAGCTCTGGCTACATTTACAGTTGCGCCAATATAGCCCGCTAAAAGTGTTTACCTTTTACTTAAGAAATTACACTTGGGCAAACAGAATTTGCCTGCGCTCAGCGGTGTGCGGTGCGGCCGATGTTGGCCCCAAACGACGATGCCACAAGCAAGTCCAAGTGGCTGTGTAAATTTTTCAGCAGCTACGCAAGGAATCAAACGCAACATCCGGCGGAAAGTACGGCAAAAGTACAAGAAACCTCGCCGCAGTCACGAGTTCCGAGCCGTTTGGCGACTTTTGCTCGCTGGCGGCCTATAGAATTGAAAAGTTTTCATTCCCTTGGATTATTTGGTTTTTGTTTGAAGTGCGCGTTGAATTCGACTGTATAACAAGCGCTTTCTATGTGTGTGTGTGTGTGTGTGTGTGTGGGTGTGTGTGTGTGTGTATTTAATGTTGACTTTTGTACGCTAATAGCAAAAAGCGTGCGCCGAGTCATGGCCATTGTGGCTCATAGCAAAAAGTTCAAAAGTTTGGACTGTAGATAATTTGTGGCTCTTAAAGTTTTTAATAAGGGGTCAATGATTTACATTTGGCAGCGAATTTTAAGCTGTTTTGCGGCTAAAATTCTACACTGGCTACATTTGCAGATTGTCGGTTGAACGTGGCATATGCGCAATGTTAAGCAGAAATTTCAAATAAATGCATGAATTGTAGTATTCTTTTATAGCCCACTTTTTGGGTCAGCTTTAAGTCGCCTTGGGGTCATTTATCTGCCTGATCCTTTGCTTATCAAGCACTTGATGTTAGGCCGCCCAAGGGACTCATTGTGTCAACTGGCAAGCACATAAATGGGTTCATTTTTACAACACCAGGATGTGTTGGCCTATTGATTGGCCACGGGACAGCCGATCGATGGCTTGGCTGAATATAAATACACTCGTGAATGGTCAACACTCTCAATATTTATGACCGTTTTAACCGCAAACAATTGAAGCTTAAAAGCCAAACAATGAAATTTAGAACTTCCAATTAGAAGTTGACCAACAGTCCCAACAATAACAACAATAACAGCAACAATAACATTAACAAGTGTAATAAAAAAATGTTTATGGCTACACAAAAAGCGTGTCGTGTCCAAGTGGCAACAGCAACAACGACAACGACAACAATAACGAGCTCGTAAATGTTGCTTACCTGTAACGGCAGAAACCAATAAGTGGCCTTAAGGCCTCAAAGCAGGGGAAACAGTTAAAAACGGGCGGAAAACTCAAAGTGAAAGGCCCACCAACTGATTGAGGTCCGAAGCCGTGTCTGCCATATGCATTGCGTATGGCCCGCAAATTGTTATTTTTTGGTCTCCAAGTTGAAGTCGGTCAAAGCGAAATTGCGGCATTGAACAGAGGCAACAACACCCAATAGCACCAACAACAACAACAACAACAACATCGTTGCTGGCAACGGTGGCTGCAAAACCGAAGCCATTACATTCAAATCAGACAGTGCAGTTAGTTAGTGTCTATTGTGTCCTATGCAAAACTTGATTTGCAGGTCCGAGAGCCAAAGCAACAAAAATAAACAGGATGCTTCGATTTGTAAACTAGAAAGTACCCAGTTTGGACTGAATATTTTATGAAACCAATCTTAAACTTAATTGGAAAAATTAAATTGGTAAATTTTTTGGGCTTTTGATCTAACAATTTATAATATTTATTTTTACTATTAATTATTTCATTGTAATATAGTATATATAAAATATTTTTCATATATTTTAATATTATAAAATGTTCTGTAAATTGGTACAATTTTATAAATGTTTTTATATAAAATACCCTGCCAACGCATATAGGCCTACAGGGTATACAAAAACAGGCAATGCATCTGTTTACACACACGACCAGATAGATGGCAATTCACCCACATCAAGTATACGCAATGTGGGCACAGTTTACGTTCAGCTCTTTTGTGGGCTGGCCGAAAGCCTTTATGGCCAGCCACATTTTATTGATGCACTCTGAGCCCGAGTCCGTTGCGGCTGAAGCTACAGCAAAAATTGTCACAATTGTCTGTGCTGGCTACATGTTGCTTCTGCCTTGAAAATTAAGTTGAATTTTTGTTATTTCTGTCGAAGAGCGAAACAAACGAGCGGTGGCAGAGCGGACCATACGATCCGCTCGAGCGGCGCACAGTTCAATTATAAACTGACAGCCTTGTTGTTGTTTGCATTTCTGTTGTTGCTGGTGTACTTTTCGGCTTCAGTGCATTGTTTGGCAATGCGACTTTAAAGAGTGCCCCGCCCCTCCTGACAAATATGCTCAAAGTGTAACGAAATCCCCCAAGTGAACAAAACTACAAAATGCTGCGCTGCGGCACTCGGATAAAGAAAAACGCCGAGGCAACCAAACCATTGGCAAGCGGAAATGCAAATTGTCCCGAGCGCGCATGTTGTTACAAATTCAAAATGGCGCTGCCAGATGCTCTAACTAACCATGCAGTCCAAACGAAACAAAGAAGTACTCACGGTTGGCATACCCTGTTTTTACGTTAGTTAAAAAAATTATAAGTACTCCCTTTTATTTTTTATATACCCCATGTACCACTTCAATAAGTACAGGGTATTAAAGATACTCGCATGACAGTCAACTGACGAAATTTCTTCACATTCCTCTTGCCATTTCCCGTTCCTCTCGCTGGCCGCATTTGAAAATTAGATAGTTTTGCATGGAGCTAGTTGGCAGACAATGCTTATTATTTTCCTTTTTAACTCAAAGCAGCATAAACTTCGTTTCATTTCAACTGTACGATTATTTCCTTATTAACATTAGTGTTTATGCTTTTTATACTTGTGTTGCTTGTATTTTAAAACAAATGTAGATTGTAGTCTTAAATTTTATCTGAAGAAGTAAACTAAGATAAATTAAGCATAATTGAATAATGTGAACAGCCCTTAAAATCTTTTAGCCTCATCGAAACTTAACCCCTTTTTATTATGTTTATCATTATGATCATATTGTTGGCACTTTGAAAAATTAGGATTATGTTAAATAATATTTGCTTCGCTTCACTTTTTTTGCGCCAGCTGCTGATGCAAGTTATTATTTTTCTTATGGCTCTGCTGCTGTCTTGCGTCGACTTTTTGGCCAAGTTGTCGGCAAGTTGGGTCAGTTAATGAAACCCGCTGCACGTTTCTATGTACTTGTGTATTCTTGGCAATTTTTTGCAGCTTACCATTTGTGGTACTTGGCAATTATTTTGTTGTGGCAGCGCGCTGAAAGCGGACAGTAATTATAAGGCCATTAGCAAAGCTTTACCAACAGGCCGGGGGGAGGGGACAGATGGGTGGATGGCTGACTCAACGCATGGTTATTGTGTAAATGCATTAAGCGTAATGTTAAGCAGAAATTAAACAAGTGGCCACTCAGCAATTGCCACTCGAATTTGCTGCCGGAACGCAGCCCCAAAGTGGCCAAATGGATGAAACTGAATTTGAAACCAAGTTTATTACTGCAAAATGAAAAAATGTACATAAATATAAGTAATGTAACATATGGTGCAAATGCATCTACAGTTACTTGAATATTTGTTTTTAACACACAAAAAAAGAAAGTCCTTAATCAAAATATTTACATACACAAAAATAATGCAAGAGAAGTTGAATTACATAACTGCTTAAAAAGCACACAAACTACAAATATTGTTGTATTTAAATAGGAAAGTTTTTCTATAAACCACAACTATTTACATAAAAACTTCAAATTTACATTTTTGAAATAGTCTTTGTTATGGTCTTTCCTCCTTTTAACTTTATGGCTTAGATATGTCGCTAACGTATTCCCTAACATAAGAATAGTTTTTGAGTTCTTATCACTAAAAAAAAAAAACTCATATAGCTCAAGGTCATGCGTAACTTTGCATAAATCCGCGTTAAATTTCATGCATCATTAAAAGCGACATAAAAAGCGTAAAAACAAATATGCAAATTAAGCAACAGCAGAAGAAGAAGAGCCACCGATAAGAATAGAAAGAGAGAGAGAGAGAGCGAGTGCGTAACGAGCACAACATGTTGGCAATCATTATCAAAAGAAATGGCTGCACTTGGAGCGAGCATAAAAATCACTCCAATGACAGTGCTCACATCGGTAGCTCGATGGGGGAGCGGGTTGGCGGGCAAGGTGGGGCAGCTGCCCGGTTGCCCGGACAACACGCAGATAGACTTACACTCGAACAAAGCGCAAACCGCCACTTAATTGCCGCATTAAGCAAATAACGAGTTGTACAACCCCATTTTAGCTGCTAATCACTGCGTAATTGTCATCAAATTTCATCAAGTGCTTGCCCCAGTCCCGAAAATAAGAATACAGGCAAACGAGGGGGAGATGCTACCTGTGTGCGTCAAACAAACACCTGGTTGAATTTAGTTTTATCTTGGCTTAAGTTTTGCGAGCCCAATTAAAACACAAAAACAACTCAAGTTTGCGCAAAACGTAGATAATAATGAAACAGAGTTGTTGTGTAGGTTGTCGAAGAAAATGATTCCCTATATTAAATAAATAACATACGCAGCTGAAAAGTATGCTATGAAATTTTGATATGTTTTTTTTTTAATTTTCTGCACTCAAAAGAGGGTTAGAATTTTTGAAAGCTTATTTATTATATAAAATATAATATATTTTTACTCATAAAATGGTTTTTCTTAAAGAATTTAATAAATTTATCAACAATTCTTTTATGAGTGTCCGAAATGGGATAGAAATTAATTAAAATAAATATATTTCCGTTTTAGATCATGCCAATTTTCAGCTTAATTTTAAATGCCAAAAAATACAAATTTTTAATTTTCTCTTGTACTGTTTGGCCATATATACCCTGTTAATGTAACAAAAATAGCTGCTGGGTGTCTTTAGTAGAAAAACAAGACAAAACTTAATATGATATTGGGTAAAATTTATGCGCTTATCAGAACATTGTGGCGTTGTCTTGAGCGTATAGCTCACTTGTTCTCTTCTCAAGGCAATTTGGCCGTTTGTTTTGTTGGCTAATTAAACCAAACCCATTTCATGTCGCATTGCTCGAAAGATAAACGTGGCGCTATCAAAGCAACAAAGCGGCAGGATGCGAGGGGTGGCTAAAACTTGACTTTTTTATTGTGAAAAAGTTGTATGTGTGTGTGTGTGTATGCAATAAATATGAAGCACAACGTTACCAACTTGCAATCGCTCTGTCCGAGCAAATAGCAGAAGGTGGTATGCTGCGGGCTGCCTGGTTTCCGTTTCCGTTTCCGTTTTCGTTTCCGTTGACTATGACAGCAATATAATAAAAAGTGCAATGCCAAAGTTTGTTTTACTGCTTGAAATCGGAGGATGTTGCTGCTATTGCTGTTGTTGTTGCTGTTGCCGCTGCGTTAGTCAATTGCAATTGCATTTGATGCTTTGATTTGTGCTCTGTTTGCCTTGGCCTTTGTCCATGCATGCAAATGGCCCAAATGCGTTTCCATGGCTTAGACTCAAAAGTTTGCGCCCGAGCTGGTCCATTGAGCTGCTGCTGCTGCTGCTGTTCAAATCAAATTTGTCGCAGCGAATTGCTTGGCGATCTTTAAGGCTCGCTTTAATGGCTGTTCCAGGCGCTGACATGAGGCTGAGGCCCTGTGCGGTTGTGCACCCAGTTGATTTATGCACCAGTCCGAACGAAAGAATAACACAGTCAAGTGCATGGCAAACACTTGGCCCGCTAGACTCTTGGCTTTTTGTATAATTTTTCACATAGGCAGCAGCGACTGAGCCGGCACAAATGCATAAAAAGCCAGACAGCTGAGCATAAAATATTGTTGTTATATGAAAAGCAGCCACTGTCCCGCCAACCCCCGACCGCTTGCTACCCTGCACAAGGCAGCTGCATTGCTGCAGCTTCTCTCTTTGCTGCTGCTGCTGCTGCTGTTGGGCAGTGTCTGGCGCGTCGCTTTGTGTGGCTATTGAATGCATGAAAAATGAACTGGGCCCCGAAAGCTGCTTGGCAAGTGTCGCTGGCAGCCAGTTAGGCTGCGTTTTGCGCAGTCATTGCACATGGCCACAAGCAAAAGTTACGTATACGCAGCGAAGGAACTGCCCAAGTGCCTGTAAATGTTTGATAAGAGCCAACTATTGATAGTGTTTCAAGTTGAGTTTTGTAAAGTGGTTGCATATAATAATATAATGGCCACAAGTTGCACTCCATTCTTCTTCATAAACGACGAAACTCAGCTATTTCTTATGATTTTGTTAAGAGGCAGTGGCTGCTTAATAATGGTTACATAGTCATATTATTTTATTTAGAAAACTTATTTACATAAAATTAAAATTAAATTATGAATTTAATTTATTTTAATTAAAAATATCTCAACAATATTGAAATTAGATTCTTCGCCTGAACAAGAATATGAATTTATTTTTTACGGCAACAAGATTTAAATTATGAATTTAAAAATAATTCAACCCGTTTTACCACACGTGTGCATAGTTTTTTGTATTTTCATGCACCATTGTTTGCATTGGATTACGAATGTGGAAATAATAATCGTGGCGCATTTTATGGCACAAAAGGGCAGAATTTAATATAGTTGTGTCGCTCGTTGTGGGCGTTGTTGCAGCGTGGCAGGTGATGGTAAATGCCGCAACCTGCGCCAAATTGACACGCGCCACTATTTAAGGCCATCGCAATGAGCTCATTGTTATGGTGGCGCCTCCAAATGAGCGGCATAACTCAATAAAAGCCATTGTTGACGCAGCCAGGACACGTTGGCTGCCAGAATGCCGGCACGATGACGGGCTGACTGCCAGCCTGATGATATCCAGGCAACCGTGCACATATTAAATAAGCAATATAAACAGTCGGGCTGCTGAAAAGCTAACCGGCTGATTGGGTGGCAGCTCGTAACTCGCAGCTCGCTCTGCCAATTGGGTGCCGGCGGTTTGCCGCAACATAAATTACGGCTAACGCTCGGCTGCCTCATCAGTCAAGCGTCGCGTAGTTTGTAGCGCGTTTTATTAGCTACGCGCTGACGGCATAATTTTCCAGCAGCAAAACAGCTTAAAAATTTGCATAAGCCCCACACACACACACATACGCATATGTGGGCGGGCAGGTGGGAGGCTGTTTTGAACGTCTGGCGCCTAATTGAAACTATGCGGCTGCTCAAATTGAGACAATTAGAGCCAACTCTTGACAAAGTTTGTAAATTTGGCAGCCAACAACATCTTGATTGCACGAGCCATGCAGATTTTCCAATTTACATTTCATTTAATGCTGCCAATGTGTGTGTGTGTGTGTGGGAAACAAAAATATATAAAGTGAATTATGTTATAAAATCGATTAGCTGCCAAGCTCTTCTAACTGAAGAAAATATTCTGGAAAATTGAATTTTTATTCAATCATTTAGATGCATAGTTAAATATTAGCTTTTACTATTGTATTTTATAAATACCACAAATATAAAGGCATTTATATAATAAATGTTTTGTGGCTTTGTGGTTGACATTTGATTGAAAAATTGTGAATTTCGATAAATCGAAAATTCTCCTGTATGTAATGAAGTTATTAGCCCATATATGTATGGCCAAGATAACTATCGATCAAGCTACTATAGATAAATATGCAATATATAGTAAAGCTTGCATTTAAATCTAGCTTTAAATTTCTCTCCGAGCCAAAAAATCGGTAAAATAGTAAAACAAAGATTTAAATTTGATTCAGTTGCCACTGAAGGTAACAAAAAACCGCTTTATAATAAAATACACAGATTTTTACGAAAACAAAA
Organism: Drosophila micromelanica; assembly: GCA_004143825.1. Classification (NCBI taxonomy): domain Eukaryota; kingdom Metazoa; phylum Arthropoda; class Insecta; order Diptera; family Drosophilidae; genus Drosophila; species Drosophila micromelanica. The sequence goes on from SCDY01000482.1 coordinate 13,503, forward strand.
ATTATAATAAAAGACCCTTGATAAATTTAATATAAACTACTTGTAAGGTCATGACTGATTTGAAAATCGCAAGACTTCATCGACCTCGGTGTCGATTGAGCTGCTTAAACTTGTCTACACGAGGTGTGTCCTTAACAATTGCCAAGTTAATTTGCCACAAAATTGTCTTTTATTCAAATCACGAACACGCGCACACACACACAAAAGCACACACACACACATATGCACGTAATGGCGCTTTGAACATGCATAAGCTTGCTTAGAGACACGCATATTTTCTGGGCGAGTGTTGAAATTGTTGAGCGTTGGGTGAGGTCTCCCACCCAGGTTGGTCGCCTTGGCAGCGGCCTGTTTTGCTTAGTTCTATCAAGGACTGGCACAGTCGAAGGACATTAGCATAAAAGCGTTACTAATACACAGCTACAAACAGCTAACAAGAAACACTTAATGAAGCAATTTTTAGCAGCAAGTTGCAGCAGCAGCCACAGCAGCAACTGCAGCTGCATAAAAAGCAACAACTCAACTTCCTGCCAAAGCCGAAAAGCTTTCTCCCTTTCTCTCTCTCGCCCACTCTCTTTCTCTCGCAATGTGTGTTTGCCTGTGCGAAAAGTGTGTACAGGTGACTTAATCAACATGCAACTCATTTTGCTGTGCATGTGTGAGTGTTCGTATGTGTGTGTGTGTGCATATGCTGTGCCTTGTTTGCATAGGCGGGGGGGCGAATGTCCGGGGTCATGTTGGCTGCTGTTCGTGCCTATGTGCAGGTATTTAGTAAAAGCTCCTCCTAGTTGCACGACAACAACAACAACAATAACAACAACAACAGCAGCAACAACGTAATGCTCATGCATAAGACACTAAATTGTGTTGAAATCAACAATGAGCCCAAAACACAGCACCCACACAATCAGCAAGGACCTGTGCACCTCCTGTTGCCGCCAAGACAAAGACACCAATACGTGCTCAGCCCGGGCTCAGTGGGGCAAATGCATACAAATGGCTTGAAAGGCATCCGCAGTGCGCCTCCACATGGAGTGCACCTCTGCCGGGTCCTGATCCGGGCACTAGCACCGTCCTGGGCAGGAGCAGCCAGTGTTGCCGGTGATGTGAAATTATGCACAGTGACAATATGGTATATCCCAGCAAAGGATACATATCGATGTAGCTAGTTGACACCACTCACACACACACACACACACACACACACATCTGCAGCGGGCAGCTTGATTTCAACTGGCCCCCAAGCGGTTGCCCATTGAGCAAATATATCATCATGCGAGGGGCTTGCCTTAATTAAGGCCAAAACCGGAAAGAGTTGTCCCAGCTGGCGAAGGAAGTGCGGCAAATGCGCTTTGTAAGACGTATTCAGAGTATTATATTTGGGGAGGAGAATTCAAGAAATTAAAACCAAATCGACGACATTGAATGATTGGCTGTGGGGATTTAGTTAGGCCATTTACTAAAAGTATGAACGTTGCCGTCGAGTGTAGACGACTGCGCCATACTCTTTTATAATGTAAGAACAGCTTAAACGCTAAAACCATCGATTCTTGTAAGACGACTTTACCTTGTAATATATATAATATATATATCCCAAAAAAGTTATGCGCTAAGTTTTCAGTAATCTGTCGAAAAAAGTTTCATGTATCTAAGTTTAAAACGGGGATTTTTAAACTTTATCTTAAGCCTTTTCTCAATACCCAAGCAAAAAAATGCTTGCTTCTTTTATTTATGGTTAGCAAAGATTATTATCGTATTTTTTCATTTAAATGAAATGCTCAAGTAATTAATGGAAAATAAAATATAGCAATAAGGAGACCAGGATAGTTGTAGCAACTGAAGTTATTGCACCCACAGAGAAAAAGTTTATAACTTAAAATAAAAACGTATTTTTTTTTTGACGCCGTAAGCTTAAATTGAATTGGGAAATGTATTTCATAACTGTTTGTTGTTGACTGTACATTATTTTTTATAAAAGCCTTTGTGAATTCTGGATATGTAAAATGAATTCATCTTTAGCATTACACAACAAGTAAAGTAAACTAAATAGTTGCGCCAAAAAAAAAGCCTCAAGTCTGATCCAAATTTTGTGTGTAAATAATATTTAATATGCATTGTTTCTATAATTGTAAAACTGAATGTGTGATTTATCTGTGTAGCTACATAAATCTGGCTGCTAATGCAATTTGTACAACTGTCCATCGAGTCTCACATAAGGACGAGCAGCAGCACAATGCATAGCATATTAAAACAAACCACTATTTGAGGCAAGTGACAGGCACATGCCGTGCAGCAGCCAGGAGCAGGCACTCCATGGAGCACTCCATGCAACGCTCCATGCAACACTTTGGCCATTAGAAAGCAAAAATTTAACAATGTCGCAAGTTAACTTTTTGAACCTCAACAGTTTGGGTCCTTGTCTGTGTCTCTCTCAGTGTGTGTGTGTGTGTGTGTGAGAGCAACGCCACAGGTCATAAATTCAATTTGGCTAACAAACACGTTGGCATGCACACACACACACGCATGTATATATATTCTCAACTATAAACTTTGTTACAAAAATAAAAAAAAATCTGCAGCTATTTCTAGAAAATGGTTGGTAGGATCATTTATCATGTCCATGTTCACTTTTGTTGTTATTGTTTTCTTTGTCTGCCTTTTCATTTCGGGGAAAATCGCAGCCGTAAACTAATTAAGATGATTAAAATCTTTTGTTTCTATCTGTATGTTATTTTTTTTCCAGCCTGCTGGCCATTTTATTGGAATTGGCAAAAAAACCGAATGTGAGTTGGACTCGAATGAAAAGTAGTTTGTAAATTTGATCTGGAATTGAATTTATTTATTTTGGTTGTTGTCCTGTTGACTCGCTGACCGGCTCGTTGGCAAATAGAATCTGTAAAAATCTATAACAACAAGTTGGCAAAAATAAACTTAAATAATAAAATGAGAGGTAGAGCCAGCAACAAATATCCGATTAAATTATGCTCAAAGTCAAAAGCGCAGACAAAATGGCCAGCAAAATGTAGGAAGTACTTTTTTTTGGCGTACAGCAACGAAATAAGAAAAGTTTGCAGAGAGACACACACATACACACACACACAAGCAGAGTTGTGTGTGCCAGCAAAATAAATCAAATAATTCAATTTTAAGCTAAACTTATTTTCGTATTAAAAATGAAAATCAAATAGAAGATAAAAAAGGATCAAGCTGTGCTCGCTAGCTGCCGGCACTCGCCGCCATCCCCTCCCCTCCCCGCTACCCTTAAACCAACAGCCCGCAAGCCCCGCTCGGCACTCTGTGACATTGGCCGTTGTGTGGGGCTGGGCGTGGCAGTGTCACACAGCCATGCAAACGCATAAACTGCAACCGCATGCCATGTATGTGTGTGTGTGTGTGTGTGTGTGTGAGTGCGTGTGTGTGTGGGAAAGTCATATCCTTTTGCAATTTCGTTGCTGCTGGCCACTAACCTCACTCATATTGCATTGTACATGCATGTGTGTGTCTCTCTCTCTCTATCTTTTCTCCTTGCGCCCAGGACAATAAAATTGTTTGTCGTTTGTACGTCGAGCAAAATGTTCGCTGCTTGCATTAGAATTATGTCCAATAGACTAAGGGGAATTGGTGCAGGGCTTGTCGAGTGGCTGAAAGCAGTTTACTTTGGCTGTAAATTGCATGAACCTTAAGCAGTTTCAGTGTCCAGCTTAGCTAATACCGCGCTCGGTTGCACAAAAGCCGCAAAATTCGAGTGCGTTTCCAAACTCCGACAAGTTCAAGACAAAATCAATTAACAATTTAAACAAACTAAGCCGCAGACCGAACTTTGTTTCAGCCCCTGCTTTCAGACACATGTTTTCATATAGTTTCACTGTTTTGGCTATCAATTGATTTTATTGCGTATACGCCCGGGACTGCAATATTTGTGCCTCTTGTAAATGGTGTTTTTTTTTTTGCACTGCAAATAACAAATAATAATATATGCATAATCAACAAGAGCCATGTGAATGAAAGAAGGAACGGAAATAAAATTTTTCATAATCGAAAACGTGACTGTAATTTTGAGCCTAGCCCAAAGTAACTTGGTACACTGGTTCCCAAAAGCGCATTCCACAAAAAATCGCGTTTGACGAAATTGCTGAAATTATGCTTGAATAAATTTCTCATACACATTTTATAAATATAAGAAAATTTATTTTATTTAGAAGTTACTTTTGGGAACATTGCAAATTTGTTGCTTTTTGTCTGAATGAAATAACGATTTTCATGTTATATTGTATATTTTTTTATGACTGGCATGTGTTAATAAATTTTCAAGGCTCACGGCTTGGCACGTTGTTCGTTTGCCATTTTCCACAGAGCATTTTCCTATGCGTGAAAGCAGACACGTGTTTTGGAGTGTTTTGTCCAACATGTGTGTGTGTGTGTGTGTGGGGTGAGTGTCATTAGGTGTGTGTATTTGAGGGGTGTTGATGATGGCTGCAAATTAACTCACACTAATTTTGTGGTTCATTGAGCACACAACTTCGACTAGCATGGGGACTTACTTGAGCCGAGGTGTGAACAGCTGGACAGCCAGTCGAATTTTATGCCAGTCGATTGTCAAGAAAATGATTGACAGATTCCAGGAGCAAGGTTGAAAAAAGCTGAGCTTTAACAATTTAGATTAAGCACAAAATAGCAGATGAAATAGTGTTGGCATTATTTTTAGAGTTTTTTTTTTATTTAGATAAATTTACTAAAATTTGTTTAACCAGTCCATTATTTCTCAGAATATCACATGTCTAGTTTCATGATAATAAAAAATTAATTGAATCAAAGAAAACTTTAGTTTTTTTATGTATTATTGTTTGTTAAATGCAATCAGTTGAAGCTTTATGGCAAATTAACTTAAAACGCTTTTTACATACGCGCCACGCATTTTGATGTATTTACGAAATTGCAAACCCATTTGTTTATTTTTGCTTTCCTTTTTTCACATTTGTTTTTGTGTATTTCGTATTATTGGAATAAAAGCAAACGCCAAACGGCACAAATATATTTTCATTTATGTGTTTATACATTTCGATACGCATTCATCAAACATTGACAATTTTATCTGTGTGAATGCGAGAGGCAATTCTGGGCAAGTTATCCTGTCCACAGGCTCTTGCCGCACCACAGACCCCCCCTCGCTCTAGGCGTTGACCGTTCCCTCGAAACGACCATTGGGCAGCCGAAAAAGTAAATTTATGCCATTGCCATGCAGGAAATGCGTGTTTAGCAAATGTTTTAAATTGTATAACGAGAATTTATGACGGACAGCGGTTGGGCGAAGGTAAAAATTGCATGTTAAAATTCGTTTAATATTTTTATTTTTTATATTTCCTACAACATTTCTTTTTTTTTTTTTTGGTAGGTGTGTGTTTGTGTTTGGAGTGTTGTCGGGTGCCAGCCGAAAATATCGCATATATAAAAATGACAGGCGTGCGTTGAGCGGGCACATAAATTGTCATTTATTGTGGGGCTTGTGGCATTTGAAGTGAGGGGGGGGCGGCAAGGCCCGTCGCCGTCGCCGTGGGCGTGGACGTGTATTTGTGCAGCATTTCAATGAGCAAATGCAAATAAATTAAAAATACACGCAAATAGAAGAAGCCGAACGAAAAATATTGATGCTCTTTGCACTTGCGTTTTCTTATATATATTTTTTTGTTTTTACTTTTATTATTATTTTATGTCTACATTTAGAGAACGTGACAAAATGTGTTTCGGTTCTTCCTCGTGTTCTCAATGCTGTTATTATTTTGGCTAGCATTTGAAAAATATGCGCCACGTTCTATAAATTAGATGCCATTTCATTTGGCTAACGCGACGAATACGCAATGTCCCAAGACACACGTGAAGAGCTGAAAAATGAATGGAACGAAGACTCGGCCAGCCAGCCTGCCAGCCTCACAGCTTAAATTAAAGACGCTGTGGTTTCTCTTTTGCGATGGGTGGGTGGGTGGTTGGATGGCTTGCGAAGCTGTGGCTTGATTTGCGCTACGGCACGCTGATGAATGTGTGTAAACCGCTTAATTATTCATTGAGGGCAATGCATTGGAATGCCGGAGTGTTATGCCCGGCCGCAAGCTTATAAATAGCGGCACAAACTGTACTAAACCATGCAATTGTGGTGCGCTGTCCGCCGAACGCTTCACATTAATCAGTGGTGCACATTGATTAGAGCGCTCGAGTGTAATAAAAGCCGCACAATGCGAGCAAACAATCATAATGGATGAAACTGTATAAACAATGGTGAGACTGTGCACAGTGTAAAGATATGGTGGTTTAGGTGGTTTAGGTGGTTGAGGTGGTGGTGGTTGTTTCGGTGGCAGCAACTTTTCTCGACGGATGTGTGTCGCCAGTGCAACGGCGACTGCGAATGCCGCATTGTTTGCCTGATGAGCAAATCCCGCGAGGCATTTAATGTTATTTTTATGGCAATTTTACGTAAGCCGCACCCCAACCACATCCACCGTACGACAAACGAGTGGAGTAATAAGTCCTGAGCCTGTGTCGAGTGTGTGTGTGTGTGTTGAAGTCCACATGCATTTACACATCATAAAGCCAACGATAATTGCAGTGAAAAATAGAAAATTCTTGCATTGTTGCTCTGTCGCCCTGTCTGCTGGGGGTGTCCGCCCCTTGGAGTCGTGTGTGTCAAGTAATAATATGTCTGTAATCATTAGACACCAGCGTGCAATGACTTCACACACAAACACACACACCCCACACACACACATTTCCAAACTCATTCGTAGGCTACAGTTATCATCATCCGGACATGCACACAGCCTGCATGTACGTTAAGACCGACAAAAGTTTCATAAGCTTTCAGATTTACAACATTAGGTTTCATTTACTTTTTAAACATTCATCCAAAATACTGTTAGCTTTGTTAACTATTCTTTATATATTTTTAAGCGAGAACAAAGAACATTTAATATTGTTTTAAAAGACTTTTCATTTGTACACACTCTAAAAACTTTTAAAGGAAAATGTATTTATTTTTAAAAAACTTTGCAGCTAAAAAATCTACACAATATAGGTATCTGGTATCTGATATTTTCTCAACAAACAAATGTAAGCTATAAAATAAAATAAAATTCAAGTAAGCTATCAATTTAACAGCTACAGCTTTTTAAATTAAAGATATTTTTACATAAAAACCAAACTGCTAGAAAACCTTTTTGTTTTTTACGTCGCCTGTGCCACACACATCCGTATTTATATAGACACATATGTGGCTATCTGTGTGTGTGTGTGTGTGTATCTTGGCGTGAATGTGATGTGTGTTCCTGTGCGTGCTATTCCCTTTTTTGTTTTTTTTTTCTGTAATATTAAACATGAACAAAATGTGAGCGTGCTCTGCCTGCGTTTTGTGAACCCAATGACCGACTTCTTTGTTGAGTGGGTGTCTGTTGGGTGTGTGTGTGTGTGTGTGTGTGTCTGTTTCAATATTGTGCAGACGCCTTGTGTAGCTGCTGTTGTTTTCAAGCAAAGTACAAGACAATCGAGGTATTTTGTTTATTAAAACTATAGCACACTTTTGGGGCTTACGCTTTAATTTTGGTGTTAAGTTAGGAGAGAAACACTTATATTTATAATTTTTTTTGCAAAAGAAAAATAATTATAGTAACAACATAAAAATGTCACAAACTTTACTTGAGGTTTCTCTGGCCGCCTGGAGTTATCTGTTGATCAGGTAAAGTGCATATTTTAATCTGGTTAGTGAGACGCAATTAAACAAGAAGTCACTTTACGCAGGGCGCAATTTGTAATCAAATGAAACATTTAAATTATTTTGTAGGCAGCAGACTCACAGAGCGAAAACATAAAGAAAAGTAATTTGTATGCAAAATAGATGCGACTGTAAGGGTAAAATGGTGTGGGGGTTGAGAACTTGGTGTCACACTATTTGCCAGTGGCTCACATTTACATGCTAAATAGCTGCAACTGGCTAAATCCGTTGATGACTATCCTCCACTCAGACAGAGTCTGTCTGTCTGTCTGTGTGAGCCCTGGCAGGGAGTGTAGCCCATTGTCTGATCTGCTCGAATAAGCCAAGAGTACAAATTTGATTTTGAAATGGCAGTTCTTGGTCTGTGTCTTAGTTTCTGGCCGGGCATGTAATTGAAACGTTAAATAATGAAGACTGTGGAGTGTCGGAGATTCAATCAGTTCATGAATACGGCATACTGGCTCCAATTAGTTGCGAATTGCGTAGATTTAAACGAATTTTAGCTGCTTCGACAATTGACAAAAGGAAGACAACTGAGGCAGGATACGTGCTACCTACGAACACGAGAGACAAATTTGATAATCAGATTTATGTAATTTGCAAACAACTTGAAACAAAACAAGGACACATAAAAACACATACTGTCGTTGTGCGTATTGAAAAAGTTGACGCAATCAATTTCAGTTCATTTGCTACCCTTTTCTCTCTCGCTCTCTCTGTCTCTCTCTCTCTTTCGCTTTGTCGCTGTCTCTGTTGCTGTTCACTTGGAGCCAAGTAGGTGAATTAGCGCGCATTGCAACCTGCCAAGTAAAGTTTTTCGCTTAAGCAAAAGTGCAGATTCTTAATTCTCTACATTTCTTTCTCTCGGTATCGCTATCTTCCTCTCTTTCTCTTTTCGCTATGTGTTTCTCCCTGTCGCCGCACACAAATTGGGCTTAAATTGGCTCAAGTTGAGGAGCGTTTCAGCGTTATGACTGTCAATGAGCCAATGCTGGGCAACTGCTGCCTGCCTCAACTTCAAATTGCTGCTGCTATGCAGCAACAACAACAACAACAGCAATGAAAACTACGGCGCTTGTTGCTGTTTTCTGCTGGCTTGCTTAGTGGGCCAAGTTTGAATTCAGTCTGCGGCAGTCAGCAGTTTTTTGTTTGGCCTAATGATGCGCAGCCTGAAGCTCGTGTTATTGGCAACTATCGAAGTGTGTGTGTGTGTGTGTGTGTGTGTGTGTGTGTGAATGTCTAGCTATTGCTGTTGTTGTTGATATCAATGAAAATGCTGTAAATGCAGAAACTCACATATGGGTATAAGGAAGTTTTCCAAGAGAAATATTTAGATTTAAGACTTGACAGCCTTATTTATTTGAATCTGCTATTTACTGTACCGATTGAAAGACTTAAGCACTGATCTATGATCAGCTAAAAAGAAACATTTCAGCAGTGATTCAATAAAAAAATAAAAAATTCTATTAAGTATATCCTTTATTATTAATGAATTTTATTTTTAAATATTTTTGTTTTTCAATATTATTTATTAATTTTTTTTATAAATTTTTTTACTATATTATCTATTTTAAATGTGATTTAAAAATATTTCGTTCTATTTTTTTCAGATTTTTAACTGATTCAACCATTGCTCAGTGGTAAATTTCCCTTTATTTTTCAAAAATCTAACAGTAATTTAGCAACAGCACTACAAAATGGGAATGAAACAAGGGACACAGAGAGAAAGAGAGAGAGAGAGAGAAAAGCATCGCCACCCACACAACGTCTGAACGACTTTAGCTTCGTGTTGTCGGCCAAACTCGCTCAATTGCCGACTCTCTCATTTGCTACGCACTCTTTCTCTCTCTTGTTCTGACGCTCTCTCGCTCTGCATGCGCTGTCGCAACCTCCGACAATACGAAACAGGTTTGTGCGAGCGTATTTCCTTTTTGGCCAAGTTAGCTCGGCTTTCTTATCCTGATATCCGGTTGTTGGCAGCATGGCGTCATTCGGCAGCAACAGCAACAGCAGCAGCAGCAGCAGCCAGCGTCGTGGCTCAGCGCTGCAACTGTGGCTGAAGTCGTGCGTGTGGCCCAAGTGAAAACCAGGTAATGAGGAGAGCAAAGCTTTTAGTCTTGGTCGGTTATTGGTGCTGTGTGGTTGAGACGACGACAAGCGCTGCGAGGCCGACAGAAGAAGCGACGACTGCGACTGCGACGACAGCAACGACGACGACGACGCAACGACGACGACGAAATTGGTTCGTGGTGTGCGTGTGTTAGAGTGTGAATTAGCAGTGAAAAGGCTAAATTATGAATACGAGTGTGTGCATATGACACGGCAAAAACAAAAACAATAGCACAACAAGAAACAAAAAAAAAAAAACACGTAATATTAACTCTATAAGGGGACTGCAGCAAGAAACTTGATGCGACTATATTCATATTCATAGAAGTCGTTCTTGGTGGTTGTTGTTGGTGTGTGTGTGCGTTTCGTTTGACAAATTAAAATGCATAAATTATGAATGAAAGTACCGTTACGTGCGTGACAACTAATAATTTGTTATTATTATAATGCACGTGGCCAGCGCTGGAAATATTTCGCACCCCGCGTAACTTCAACTTTAACTTGCCAGACAAGGCCACAAGCAAAGCGAAAAGCCCGCAACACAACAAACAAACAAAAAAAAAAAAGAGAAATATAAAAATATGCCAATTGCCGGCAGCAGAAACGACGACGACGACCGCAACAAGAGCAGCTCAAAGCCAAAGCTGCCTTTTCATTGCCAACATTGTCGACTTCCTGGCCACAAAGCATATTAAGACCCAGGAGGAGCCAACAACAACAACAACAACAACAACAAGGACAACAAAGAAAGTGAGTATTACAGTGAGTCGCACAATTTAAGCCATATTTCCCTTGGGGCGGGGGATGAGTCCTGTCGGTGTCGGTGTGGGCACATTTTTTTTTAATGGAGTGCACAGAAATTTTTGGTTGAACTTTTTTCTCGTCCCGGGTTCAATTTGCACACGCGCCTCAGGTGTCAACATAAATTATTATAATTATGAAATTCTAGCAATGAAACGGCCACAACGTTGACCATTTATCTGCCTCAACTTGTGTTATTTTATGAGCCCAATTTAGAAATTGGTAGTCGCATGTAATAATCATAATTTTTGTGCAATTGAGCTGCCCACAAATATTGTTTATATATCTGAAAATGAAAAAATAAATGAACAAATTTGCAATACTAAAACTGTGCGTATGCAATTTGATTAAAATTATTGACGTTCTAGCATTTATTTTAAGAATTTCATTTAGATTGAGTTTTAAATTTCATGTAAAATTAACTACGTAAACCCTGCACAAAAAATGCTTTCGTTAGTCGCAAGTGATCGATGGCAAATTTTGCTATATTAAATTGTAAAATAACACAAATATTTTCATCCATTCGATACTTTTATTTTTAACATAAACTTGTTTGTTTACTTAGTTACCAAATAGTATCAGGTAAAAGATTAGCTTTGTAAGTTAGCTCCAGTAGCTTTTCTATATATATTTATTCTATATCTTTACACATTGTAGTTAAAGCTGGAAACTTTTATTTTCTAGCAATGAAAGGGACATCATTGGCCATGGCCCTAACGCACACACGCACACACGGACAGACAAGCAGCGCGGAAATAAATAGTTGAGCTCAACGTTACAGTTAGTCAGTCAGTAGGTTAGTCAGTCAGTCAGTCAGTCAAGTTGTGCAGGCTTTCACTCATTGCTTCATTCATAACAGCACGCGTTTAAGCGTGTGTGTGTGTGAGTGTGTGTGTGTGTTTGCATTGCGGCTGGATTTGTGCTGCAAATACGCAATCGAAATGTTTAGGTTTTTCTCGCAGGCTTTAGCTAAATTTAAAATGCTTCTGCGGAAGACACGGCGTATGCGTAATTTAATTTCTTGAGGCCAAGCTGTCAGAGATGTGTTCACACAAAACAGTGCCAAAGTGTCCTATAAACTGTTAGCCAAGGCAGCAACAGCAACCGCAATGGCTGCGTGTGAGTGACCTCTGCCGTGGCGGTGTCCTTCGTCCTTCGTTCTTAGGGGCTCTTTCGTTGTGCTTAGGTTATTTGCATATTTAACAAGACGACGGCATTCTAGCCACATAATTAATTATGCAAAAGGCTGAGAAAAACAGAACTTGTCTATGTAAATGTCTGCTATTTACATTATACACATGCCGTACAATATAACGCATCAAGTATACGCACTGTGGTCCAACAACTATTTTGCATAAGCCACTCGAACGGCTGGCATGTGCATGAATCTCGTTTTAAATAGCTGACAACAAGGTGCTAAAATTATTCATGGCTTCTAATTACATAACATGATTTTCATTTGAAAAGTTTTCGCTCTCTTTAACTGTGTGTGTGTGCGGTTTCTTATATTTGTTTAATTGATTTTATGTAAATTTAATTTCTACTGAACAGATACACTCCGCAGAGCTGTTGTCATATTTCGCATTTGAGACCTCGAATTCTGTCAACAAACAATATTAATATATTCACTTAGTTATGTGTGTTTGTCACTCGGTTTTTGAACAGCCTAATTGAGTTTATTGCATAGCACTCGAATTAGTCTTCTTCATTTATAGCCATGCGCCCTTGCACCCTTTGCTTCTGAACATGATTTGGCCAAAATAATAATTATAATTGACCACATTGTGTGAGCTATTTATTAATTAAGCAGCATGTTCTTGTCTAATTCAGTTATGAACAACTCGAGGGCGTCTTAATCTTTGATATTTAATATAATGTCAAGTACACATAAGCGCCTAATTCATATTTATAAATTAATATTATGTTAAGCTATGATAATTTCCCTAGGAACACTTTCAATCATCAGTAACATTTACTATCTCATATTATTATATTATATAAATATTTTTTTTTTTGTTTTTTATTTTATTATAATTTTAAATCTTCTTCCTTAAGTATTTATTTAAAATGTTTGCATTCGAATGTGATAGTGATTTTTTAATATTTAGTTCTGAGAGTAAGCTTGATGAGATTTTTGAATAAATTTAATGAAGTAAACTTTCATTTTCCATTTAAATTTAGAGCATTTTGTATTAAATATAACGTTTTAAGAAACAAATAACTAACTGCAATAATTTTCTATTTATTATTTGCAGCTTACTTTTGAACTGAAGAGAGACTGTTGCAATAGACAATTTGTTGAATATGTGGAAACTTTTCTTTTCTGATGTTTCACTTAATTTGTGTGCACTTTAACCAAGCAAAAATAAGCACAAAAACGAAAGGAGCTAAACTGTAATGGAAAAGGAAGCAAAGACAAACGCGCGCAAATAGACAAACACAAATTGCTGAACAAACACTGGCAGGACGCATGTAAATGTAACTGTGAATACTTTTATGTGCATGTGAGTGCTGCTGTAAAGGTGTTTGTGTGTGTGTGCCTGTGTATAGAGCTCATAATAAGAAGAGCAAATAGCGAGGAGCGCGTGGAAAATAAAAATAAATAGCAAACGACAAAACGCAGGCCACAACTAAAAGCAGCTGTGAGAGGCGGAGACGAGGGAGTAAACGAAACAGGAAGTGGGAGTGGGAAAGTGCGCGCTTGAGGACATCGGATCCTGGTGGGTGACGCGTTCCCTCGTTGGCGGTCAAGGGAAATTTATTGCATTGCGCAAATGAGACAACAACAACAAGAAGAACAAGTCGTGGCAAACTAAAACGTAAAGCAAACAGCAGTAAAAGCAGTCAAAGGAGCAAAATAGAAAAACACGCTGCGTGCCCCAAATTGTGGCAAAAGAAAAATAACCAAAAATTCCGCAACAAATTGAAAAATTAAAGTTTTACCAGCGCCGAGCAACAACCGACGAAAGAAAAACTTGGCCAAGAAAAAGCGCCAAAAGTGTTACAAACAGCCACCAAAAGAGAGAAACCAAAATAGCCACACAGTTGAAAGCGATTGAGCGAGACAGAAAGAGAGAGAGAGAGGTGAAGAAGGCGACGCAACGGAACACATTAATGCAACAAAATGGGTGCAACTTTGAATAGACGACGACGTGGCCGTTGCGCCTGCTGCTTCTCCTGCCCCACAGTATCGAAATCCTTCACATCCTGCAGCCTGCTGTTGGCTCTGACGTTGGCAACCCTGTTCAGCAGCGGTGAGTAGTTTACGAGCGGGGGTAGCGGGTAGCGGTCTGGAATGTTTATTTAATTTATTAGCAACTTTGGCGTACGCCAACGCCAAAACGGGCCACCCAAAAATTGGCCAAGAAGTTTTTTCTTTATGTCGCCCCCGCCAACAGTTATTGAAGGGGGAGGTGGCGTGCAAATATTTTAGCCAACAATATTAGTTGCCCGACCATTCTTTTAGCCGCATTTTGGCGCCCTTTAAGCATGTGGCATGTACCACAGCCTGATATTTCGCTTACGAGCAGTTAATCGATTTAAGGCCATGCTGAGTTATGCGCGCTGCCAAACAACTTTGACAGTTGACACAGTCAACGCCAAGGCAGTCGCAGACTGAAAGCCTCTGTATCCTTGAAACATTGGCAAGCTGCTCAAATCTCTGCAGACATTGGCAAGCGATAAACTTTGTGGCGCGCTTAACCCTCTTCACGACCTACGCTTCACTCCAGACTTGACGCATTAATCTGAACTTTGGTTTACTTAATTTTAATTAAGTTCATCAAACTAGTTGAAAATATAAACAAAATTAACTGGCGCCTTTCGCGTTGTGGATAGAATTAGTGGATTTTGTTACCAAGAAGCGAAATAATATTTACCGATTTTTGTTAGCTTTTAATTTATAGCTGGCATATTGTTCAATTCAAAAAGCTAGACATCAACAAAATATTTGCAATGCAAACAAATCAAAAAATCGTTATAGACAACAAATAAATATACATATAGCCATGTAACAATTTGGTTGAGCGTTAGACATATTGTCTGCTCTTGTTTGATTTGAAACATGATAATAACAATATTTAATTTGTATATATCGCTGGTATACGTGACGTATGCGCAATATTGTCACAACAAAAACTATTTTGCTTGAGCTTTAAAAGAGTTTAGTTTCTCTTTATGAATAAAATTCTGTTTCTGCGTTTTTTTGTTTGTTGTGCGTCACTTAATTAACTGGATCGCTTGGCCTGGTTTGCTAGCTTTTGAGCTCTTTGGCAAAACTTTCACGGTGCCGCATTTAATTAAATAAATAAAAGCGTGCAACTTTTTCCCCTCAATATTAATATTTTTTTTCGATTCGTTTACTTTGGAGCGGCGGCAACTTGTCAAAGCGAATTTTTTCTGTGACTCTGTTTACTATTTAGGCGGGCTTTGGAACAGTTTTTATTTCTTTCTGGGGATAATTTGGTAAATTGCGAGTAGCGCAGGGCTAGCAACAATAACTGACAAATATAATTTCGTCTAGACTGGCTAATAAAAAAAAAAAAACAGAAAAGAGAAAATGATTATTATGGCTATGCCAGGAAATGTTGTTGTTAGCCACTTAATTGGCTAGGAAAGCGCGTCCACTGAATTATAGATAAAAATCTTACTTACTGTTATTATGAGGTCACGTACGCATGCCAAAGCAATGTTAGAAGCAAAAAAAAAAAAAAACTCGAACGAAATCCAACGACAAACAAAAAAAAAAAAAAAAGAAAATGAAATTGAAGACTGCACGAAAATGGGAAACAATAATGAAATTAAGCAAACGTGGGGAGCTCTTTTTGCCAAATGTAACTAAACATTGAGTAAACCCGACAAATAGGAAGTACATATTTATTAAATAGAAACCCATTAAAGCAGAGCTGATTGAAATATATGTGTAATAAACTGACTTAATCAATGATAAACATAAGAGGAAAGTAAACATTATGTTCAGGCACATGAATTCACTTAAATTTGTTTTGAATGTAAATTTAAAGTTTTCCCTATCCAAAATAGAGGCTAAAAGTATGAAATGCTTGTTTAACATTTTGCCACAGGCACGTGTCATATTTTGTGTGTGTGTGTGTGTGCGTCAGAAGTCTGGGCATGTAATTAATCATAAAATGCAAAATTTATGTTTTCAATTTAATTGAATTAATCGATATCATATGGTTCGCTATTGTCGTGAATGAACCGGGACCTGGGCTGAGTTTTTGCCGCCAGCCAATTTACAAGTCGAAATGAATTTTAATTATATTATTACAACAGTGTGTGTGTGTGTATGCTTTAATTGAAATTCTAATTAAGGAAAATAGACGCTGTTTTAGGGTCCCAGACAATTTGACAATGACAATTTGTACATTGTCACTGATGCTTTGATTTATCTTTTACCTAATTTTCATGAGCTAAGCATTTTTAGTAAATTTTGACCCGTTTGTGGCATTGCAATGATAATCCGTATTAATTATGTGAACTAATTTGTACACTCTATCAATTAACGTGCTTAGGGAATAGCTTCCAAAATATACCAAATTAGGTTGATCAATCAATGAAATGTCTCAAATTCACCTTCGATGTAGGTTTCGAAGGTGGCTTACACCCATGCTGGTATTCAATTACAATTGGCCCAACTAAGCCCAGTTGGTGTATGCAAAGGGGTTCTCAATGCAAATAGACACATGACAAACATAACGAGCAGACATAGTTTTGTTTTCCTGGAAAATGAAAAGTTTTATGCGATTAATACGCTGGCTTTTCCATTTCTATGAGTCGGCTTCAAATCGATGACAAAGTTTTCAAGTTGCCCCTTATCCTGGGGGACGTATGAAATATGCAAATGCAAGTGCGCCTGCAATGCAGCAAAGCATCGAGGAACGTGCTCCATTTATAGCAGCAGCAAACACAACAACAATAACAATATCAGGAATGACAAAAAATAACGCACTCATCGTCAAAGAAAACGAGCCTGACACAGACAAACACACAGACAGCCAGACAGGCAGGCATACAGAGAGGCTCACAGACTAGAACATAGACTGGCACAAAGACAATGGACGGCCTGTCGCTGTTGTTGTTGCCGTTATTATTGTTATTGTTGTTGCCGTTGCAGACTGAGACAAACTTCCGCTTTTGATTGCAGATTAAGCACGTTCCAGGCGTCTGTCTTGGCTGGGGCCAGAGTCCGACAAGGGAAGGCCGAATTGATGCGTATTGATGCTGCTGGCGTTTGCGAAACATGCAAAAACATCTTTCATTTGCTCAAGGCTTGGTATCCATTCTGCCAGCCCCCAAACGAGTCTAAATTACCATTACGGCTGCATCATAATTATTTCTCTCTGCATCTTTGACTCAATAATTAAAAAACGCTCCAAATGACATAAATTTGCAACAAATGAACCGGATGATATTCTTGTCAAAAATTAAAAATTTTTAAGATACGTCTTTCCTTTTATTTAAAAAAAAATTGTTTTCAAAATTTAGAATTGCGAATTTATATTTTTAATTGATTGAACTTGTCATTAAAACATCATTAAGTCAGATTTTTGGGGGTCAATATTTTGGTCAACAAACCTTGTCAAAATTATCTAAAATTTTTTCATGTAAAGTTCTTAGATCCAAGACTACCATATTTCAAGTTCGTACAACTTTGTCGAAAATTAGGCGAAAATCACGTTTGATGTCACTTTGATCATGGTTTTATCTATAAATTGATTCCACACTTAATTGTTTTTGTTTTTTTGAAAATTTTTTATAAGTTAATTTTACGGTATAAAAAAAATTGTCGAGTAAACGTATCTTAATTACTGCTATGTTTATACTCCAAAATTGGTATAAATATTTAACAAATTTTTTACATTCTATTCAGTTGTTTTGTGAACTCTTAATCTTCTGGGAAAAATGTGTGTTGTTTTTTAGAAAATTGTAGACTGCTGCATTTGACACGTTCCACGTCCACATGACAGCACCTGATACAACAGCCCGATTTGTTGTTGGCTTATTCGGAGAAAGCTAACTCAATTTTATTTGACTTTGCCTGAGTCTGACATTTGGCCCTGGGCAGCAAATTAAATCATTTAAAAATCAACAATAATTAAGCCCAAAACTTTTGTGGGTACTTTATTTCAAGGTAATAGTGTTTAGATCGTAACTGTAGCATTTACACGACATCAAATGGAAAACTTTTGCCTGTCTACGATGGGGGATGGGGGGAGTGCCACCCATTCAACCCCCCACCCTTAACCCCTTCGTGGCATTTCTTAATTAAGCGCCACAATAGATGTCAAAACTTTCCATGTTTTAGGGTACATATTTCCAGTTAGGCTTTGGCTTAATAATTAGTTAACTTGGCCCCCAGATTGGAGCAGGTTGGCAGTACCTGTGCTGATGGCTTGTCGTCAAGATTGCCACAATTGACATTTGTCAGCGTTATTTTTGGATCAACAGTAACTGACAATTTTGGCACTTGTTGATGGGATTTTCATTGACGTAGTTCGAGCTGACAACGTATTTTTGTCTCCCCTTCCTAGAATCCAGTTGCCTGCTCTCTAGATGGATGTTTGTTGATGTGAGGTCGAGTAGCTTTAGTTTTTGGTAAACAAGTCGCAGACACATTTACGCGTACTGAAATAATAATTAAGAGTCATAAATCCATTTTATTTCGATTCATTCTAATTGGGTTTAACATGATTCTATTAAATTTGTCTTTCGACTGGAACAAACACTCAAAAGCTGGATAAAAATAATTTGTGTTCATGAATAGACTTGAATTAAAATTATACTGCAATTGCGCAAACAATTTGACGATTCAAGGAATTTTGTATGCCAAAGAAAAGCTTTAAGAACTCTTTGAAAAGAATGTGTAATAACTGAAAGCGTAGTGAGAGAGAGAGATAGACATAGAGCGAGAGCGGGAGAGGTTGTGTACTTAAGTGCGCCTTTTGCCACGCACTTTGTTTGACTTGTGTGTGGGAATTTATAGAGTATAAAGTTGGGAGCTGGGAGCTGAAAGTGCATAATGCTAAATCATACTTATGTCATAAATACTTGGCTCAAAGTGTCCGCCACACAGAAACCGCGCAGAGCAAACCAGCAACAACAACAACAACAACAAGCGGCGACGCCGCTGCGAAATGGAAGCCGCACTCAAAGGAGCGCTCGGGCGGGTCCTGCTTCAGTGCCGTTTCCTGGCTCTGCTTCTGGTTGTGCTTCTGAGCCCGGCTCTGGTCCTCGTCCTGTTCGTCGTCGCTTCAATGGCGGCTGTTTGCCTTTGTGCATTGTGCGCGCCGACTCGCTTTGTAGTTGTTTATTTTGACGCCAAAGGCGGACGGACTTTGCAGTTGATTCCAAGCACACAAAGCCAAAAGCTTTTAATGCTGCCGCCTTCTGTGGCCAAATGAAAATGTGCACTTATTTTTAGTCAAATGTCAACGCACCATACTTTTTTATATATTTATAGAACGCTCATCAAAGTGCCGTCTATATATAACCCAATCTGATATATTCAAATTGATTCCCCCGATGTTCAATAGCCTTTAATATGTGCCTTGTTAACTGTGTGAATTCCCTTGGTTCGTTAGTAATTTTTAGTCATCACTGGCAAATGTCATAAGCCATTTCGACTGGGTGGCAACTCTGGTAGTCAAGCTTAGGTAAAAGTAAAATAAGTGGGGAAACGAATTTCGAATAGAAGTCACATGACAATTAAAATAAGCTATATGTTCTTTATTAAAAATATTATTTAAAAACTATTAGTATGGTAGATGTTATAAGAATATCCTCTACATTCAATAACATTAAAGTTTTCTCTGATAATAATACTGGTGAAGATTTTTAATATTTTGCGAAATTCCTAAACAAAAATATATTTTTAAAGCATCAATAAATATGAGCTTTAATTTGCAGCTATTCTTTGGGCAACACAAAGCTGAAAGCTTAAAATATTTCATAATTCATATGACTTGCTCTTCTTATTCTTCTTTGCCTTTATGCAGTGTGCATTTTGGTGCAATATTTATTTCATATCTTGATTTTCGTGCCATAACTTTGACCCAAATTGTCTAAGCCTACCTATGGGCTTTTGTGTACGTTTAAAAGTCTGCAACTTTTCGTTTCGTTACGTTTCGTTTCTCGTTGTCTCGAGTGCACCACGCCCTAGTCCCGCCCACTGCCCGCACATGCACAAGAAGACACCACCTCCCCCCATCTCACCCCTAGTCTGCAGATATTCCTCTGGCCCGCTTCGCACGCCTCAAGTTGGCTGCCTTTCATTCTTTGGTAGTTGGCATTGTGTTGGCTAAACAAAAGCGCATTGTTTTCGGCCCGACTAGCGAATTTCTTTCGATTTCCTTGACTTTTATGCACTTGCTGCGGGTTATTTATGGGCCTGGGCCTGGGCCTTGAGCGGAGCCGCGCTCGGGACGTCTTTGTTCTAATGCCCGCTTTAACTCTAAAAGCTCTAAAAGACAACGCCTTACACTTAAACACAGCTGGTTAATCGTGGCGGTCCACGGTTTACACTTTAAATAACCGCTCCATTTGAACTCTCTCTTTTTGCAGTGGCGAGCCTGACAATGACTGAGATTCGCATACCGAAGTACATAATGCGACATGAGGACGCGGTGCTCGGCTGCAAATTCGACTTGGATGGGGAGTCGCTGTACTCGGTTAAATGGTACAAGGATGGCTTCGAGTTCTATCGCTATGTGCCACGTGACATGCCGCCTGGACAGGTGTTTCCGTTGCCCGGCGTCGATGTGGAGGTGAGTCCGTATGCTGGCAAGCTAATCTGATTGAATTCGATTCGTCTCGACTCGCATTCCATCGAGTAGGCAAGTTTTTTCCATTTGTTCGGCTCGTCAAAGTCAATTACCCAGCACCCAGGTTGAAGACAGACAGGAAATAGACTCATTCGTTTAGATTTTTGGGAACTCAATTCAATGTACTCCAAGAATAAATCGAAGTTGCTCCAGGCACTGGAGGAGTGTGTGCCGCCAATGAGTCACGAGGATTCGGTTGAAATGATTGCCCAAATGGTGCGCCAGCCGAAGAGCGATCCCATCGGGGCCGGCCTGCGCCTGGGCACAATTGACAAGCAGCAGAGCCTTATGCATTTGGAGAGCCAGTTGAAGCTGCACGCAGCCATGGAACACTTTGATGCCACGCCGGAACAGCTGGACAACGTGCTGCCGGTGAGCGATAAGGAACTAAATGAACTGGCCGAGGTTGCTGCATCGCTGCAGGAGGACGAGGACGAGGACGACGATGACGAGGAGGAGGACGATGTTGAGTTTGATGAGGATGACGAGGACGATGATGATGATAATGATGAAGAAGATGCGAAAGAGCTTAAGATTCACGAAATAAATGAGCTAATGCAGTGAGCCAAGCCAAAAAGAAGTTAGTGTTAACACAATTGCGATCTGTTAATGAGTTTATGTGCAACTGTCTGTACCATATCAAAATTTACAATTATTGCAACAGTTTGATCAAAATTAATACTATACAGATTTCATTAAATTAAACTTAAATCTTATATCTAAAAGATATCTTGAAGTCATAGATTTTACTTTCTGTAACTGACCTACATTTGTGATATTTTACCCAACACACAGAACTTAAGTTTCACTTTCTAACATATTTGTTCGTTTTACAACTATTCTGTTTTTTTTGTTTGTTTTTTACTTACAGCTGCAAAACTCAACGGACATTGCCGTTGTCCTGCGCTCGGTCAGCCTACAGTCGACGGGTCGCTATCGGTGCGAGGTGTCCGGCGAGGCGCCTTCGTTCCAGACAGTTTCCGGTCACGAGGACATGATTGTTGTGGGTAAGCGAAAAAGAGAGTGAGAGAGAGAGTGAGAGGGGCATAGAGCAAGATTAATTGCTTAGCATGGACAAAGCGATGAAAAGTAATCTGTTTCCTTCTGTGAAATACACACATACCCAAATATATATATATAAAATATTTCGCATTTATATAGTTTATGCTTTTGGCATTGTTTCTCGCTGCGATTTACAAATTCTCAAGCATGAAACCTGTGCCAAAAAAAAAAAAATAAAGAGAGAAAAAGAACATGCCATGTGCAAGGCTACGCAGTCCGCCACTTGGCCAACAGGACAGCGTTCAACAACCTTCACACACACACAGATACACACGCACACACCATGTCTGCACATCTGTCTGTGTGTGTGTGTGTATTTTGTATTATTCTGCTGGCAAATTGCCCATGTACGTGATGCAATTCAGTTGCTCACTTACAGCTCCAGACCTGGATCCGACTACGGCTATAACTATAGCTATGGCTACGGCTAGGCTCTTGCCGGAGGTGGAGGGGGGATTCGCCGGGGAGCGGCATCCGACTGGCTGTGCTGCAACTTAATTTGAAATTTTTGCGCAATCCAACAAAACATGGCGAAAATATGGCAGAACGCAATATGAAAAAGTGCTTTGGGGAAAACTTAGAATAAACGTGTTTAATAACAGCCGCAGCGGCCGTTGAAATGCCAGCAACAGCGCCTGAAATAAATCCCAGTTGCTATTCGGCATTTTCGCATTTGCCAGCCTTTTCAAATGGGCTTCAGTTATTGCAAACTTGATGCCTAACACTCATACACAAATGAAAAAGCTTGCTGTCGCAATGCGTGGCCGACTAGCAAATGCCCTATACAAAATTTGAAAATTAAAAAACACATTTAATTTTAATCTTATTTTACCTAATAATTCTTTGATGCTTTGATTTAAAGAATGAACTTGCAACTGAATGTTATAATTATCTTAAGTAGGCGAAAAGGTCACCCCAAAGGAGAGTCTAATCGAAATAAATGCGATTTCTTTCGCACTTCCAAGTAACATGCAGAGGTTGTTGCGTATACGCCGCGTGTTCAAATATTCATTTAGTCGTAATAATATGTAGTGGGTAATGGGAGTGGAAATGCAAATGGAAATGGGTAGGAATGTCGCCAACACCATTATGATTATCATTGACATCAGCATTGGGGCTCAATTGTTGCTCCCCAGGCAATTTTGTGTTCATTTCCGTCAGGTGGGCGCTGGAACGGAGGGGACTATCAAACGGTGTATATCGCATAATTAGCCTAACTAACTAACTAAGCTTATACTCGTATATATGGCATATATATAAGCAGTATACGGGGTATACGGGGGCTTCAATCAGAGCAGCACGCTTCCGTTTTGCTATGGGAATTACATAATTATGCTTGACTTTAATGTTTGTCAGCCGATCTGAATCGCAGCCGCCCCTCTTCACACCATGAGTGCGTTCAACTCTAAGCGGATTAAATCAGCTTCGTTATGCCTGCTGCAGATCTATAAAGTTAATGAATCACCTGTAAATGGTAAGAGGAAGAGGCTGAAAAAAAACGATAGGGAAAAATATCAAATGATTTAAATTGCCGGAATATTGAAATTAATGCGACTCCATGTGCGTGTGTGTGTGCGTTGTGGCTGAAATAATTGAATGTGATTACTGGCGCACAGCTAAATGACGAGGCGAAATACAGTTGACCCAGTTAGTGAGCTCAGATGGTTTTGATAGCTTTTGCAGCGCCGCCTGGCGAAAAGGGATAATTGAAGTGCAGGCGCGGAAATTGAAAACAGAAACAGAAACGGAAAATATCGTCGACTGAGCACAGCTAACATGGCACAGTTAATTAGATTATCATAAGCTTTAAACTAAATTCCGGCCGAGCTTTAAGTTTTACCCACCCTCTCCGACATTGATGTATCTATATTTGGGAATAAAAAACTTGTTCGAGAGTTTTTCTCATTTGTCAATTTAAGCTGGTAAATTTGTGTATATTTTTGGGATTTGCCAGACAAAGGCGCAGCCAACGGTACCGTATTGAAACCTTGTCCCAGCACCTTGGCAAACATTGTGGCACAATCTAAGCTCCATCAAAATGTCCGAGCAATTATAACCAATTGCAACAAGCGGGCCCAAACAAATGGCCAACAGAAAAGGGTTTTCTTTCGTCTTCTTTTCTTTTTCCATTTTCTCAAAGAGTAGAATGTGGACAAAGTGGGGAGCATGACGTCTAAAGTACTTTTAATGACACTATGGAAAAAAATAGAAGAAAGGAAAATAATAATAAAAATAAAGAAAGAAAGTATCAACAGCTCAATCAATGTCAGGAGAGTGTAGAAATAGTCGGGGCACAAAAAAGACTGCAAATAATAATTTATGCAGTTGAGTAGAGCCGAACAATCAGAGTGAGAGAGAGAGAGGAGAAGAAAAAAAACAAGAAAATTTAAAGCAATGAGAAAAGAAAGAAGTGGAAAAAATACAAAGCATGCACACATTTTTTTCTTTGCTTTTCTCTTGCTTTTATTTTATTGTTTTTTGTTTTTATGAAACAAGGCTCTGCATTTATTATAAGAATTTAGCTGTGGGCGGAAGCAAGCGGCAAATATTAATACAAGAGCAATCTGAATTATTTTTATCATTTTTAATGGAAGCGGAAGTGAAAGGAAATCGCCAAGTTATTTTAAGAAATGCCTCACAGAAGAGGCAAATACATTTTTAAGGCCCGATTATACTGTTTTCACAGCGAATACGTTCTAAAGGTGTGTGTGTGTATGTCGATTTATTTAGATTCATTGTTTGACTTAAACTGGTTGGGTGCCTGCCTGTCCGTTGGCTAAGTGACCCAATTGGCAAACATCCAGGTCAGAGTCAGACACAATGTTCGTTTACAGCAGCAACAACAACGACAACAATTTGCAAAAATTACACATGAAATTTAGCAATAGTTGTTGCAGCAATTCCTGCTGCCAGTTTTGTTGCCAATTATGCCAAAGCATTTGAATAGTAAAAGCTTTAAAACAATTTAAATAAAAAAGTATTCAAGTATTTATAATTTACATACGATTTTTACGCAACTAATAATGGATAAAGTATTACTTATATATCTGTTTTATAACTAAACCAAATACCAAGTTTATTTAATGTTCTAGTTTGCAATAGCTGGTGCAGGGGTTTATATTTGGAAAATTTAATTAAATAAAAAAGTAATTAAGTATTCATAATTTACATAAGATTTTTACGCAACTAAACATGGAGAAGGTATTACATATATGTCTCTTTTATAACTAAATCAAATACCAACTTTATTTAATGTTCTAGTTTGCATTAGCTGTTGCAGGGATTCATCCTTGGAAAATGGTTTATATTATGGCTAATCGATGTGGCGAACACATTGTGCACTTATCTCTCGTTGCAGTCACACCCAAGCATGGACCACAAATCACCGGCGGTCAACCTCGGTACCAAATTGGCGATGTGGTCCGACTCAATTGCACTTCGGCGCCATCGAAGCCCGTTTGCCATCTCGGCTGGCTGATTAACGGTATGCACGCCAACCGTTCGCTGCTGCGGCCATACGAGCCGCTGACGGTGGGTCGCGAGGGTCTCGAAGTGGCGCGCCTCGGCCTCGAGTTTCGAGTGCGCGGATGACAATTCAAGCATGGCGACATGAAATTGAAGGTGAGTTATGGCCCCGCCGGATCGGCTTTAAGCTGATTATGGCCCCTGAAATTGATACATTACATTGGCCAGCGCCGACGCCAACAGTTTTGATTCAATTTGCGGCAACATTACACGACAGCGCATGTTGATTACTATCTGTGAAGCGGGGGGGGGCGGCGTTTGGCATTGCAAATGTGTGTCGTAAAGGCCACAAAATTTCATGCGAACGCTGACTGAACTTTTATGATCCGACTACTGGCCAACAACCGAGCTGGTCACACTGACCGTTTGCATATGCGGGTCATTTTGGGTTATCAGCTCAACAGCGTGTGTGTGTGCCAGTTAATGAAAGCATAAAACTTTTAGTATGCCGTCAACGGTTCCACACGCCAGTTGCCTGGCCTGGGCCCGGCACAGATTTCATGAGCCAGTAAACAGCAGAGCATTGCGATTGCTTCTCTCGTTGCAGTGTGTCGCAAAAATCTCGTCGGTTTACTGGCAGAGCAACGAGGAGAGCGTCGAAAGCGATAAGCATCAGCGCATACCCGTCCTGGAGTCCAGGGAGACGGTTCGCCAGCTGGACAAATCACTGGAAGGTGAGTCTGTCGGTCATCAATCATCAATCATCTGTGGCCGCCCGCAGCGCAACAGTTGTCAACACTTGCCGCTCTCTAACTCCCTCTATCTGTATTTCTATCTCTGTCTCTCTTTGTGTCACCCATAAGCAGACAAGCAGCTCAAGAAGAGTCGTCGTCCTGCGGCAGCCACCTCTGCCGCCGCAGCAGCAGCAGCTGCGGCATCATCAGGCGCTCGTGTATCCGCATGCCTCGGCTGGCCACGGATATTAGCGTCCGATTCCATTGTACGCATTTCGCTTTACGCGCTGCCCGTCTTAATAGCTTTTCTGTGTAATGCCGTCGCTTGGCCGTGTGTTAAGCCGGCCATGGCCACGCCCACAAGGCGGAGCAACATGCCGAACAGCTGCTGGCAACACGACCGCCGTCTGTTGGTCCAATTAAGCGCATCCACAGCGCCCAGATAACAATTAACGAAGATGTATGACACTTCGGCCCCACTTCGCCAAACTCATTGGATCCGTGTAAATATTTCAACTAAGCCAATGCACAAAACTGACACAAAAGCAAACACGAAATAAAATAAAAACATAAAGTATACGCCGCATCTGCCATGCGGTTAATCAAATTTGCAGCTGCTCAGCTACTGTATATAGAAGCAGATAAAAGACAAATACGTACATTCCAAATTTTAGATGCTCTTTTATGGCGGACGGGGGGTGGGGCAGGCAGCTAGCTCTAGCAGATCGTTGTTCCTTTCGGGCTTTTATGCAGGATAAGAAATTGCTCAAAGTTGTTAAACAAAAAAAAACATATTCAATAATATAATAAAATTCAATATATGCGAGTACTTAATTAGCCAAAACTGTACAAGCTTAATCTTAAGAGTAGTCAAACTAATCCTGTTAAAGCAAAACAAAAAATTTATAGCTAACGTTAAGATCAAATAAGCTAAAAATAAAGTCTTCAAAATAACTGCTTACAGTAAATCAAAAGCACTTTTCGTGTAAAAAAAAAAACTCTAAATATGAAAACTAAAATTGTATATGGGTGATTTTAAAAGCATATTCGTTGTAACTAGCGTTATAAGTACCGGAAGTACAGCTTGAGATAAAAGCAGGGGTTTTGAGAATTATTCAAACTTATATTTTCCAATTGACAACAAATATTTAATTATATTTGCAGCGAAATGCATTTAAAATGTAAGAACAAAAAATATGTAACACAAATCCATATATCGAGAGGCGACTGTACTTTTCCACAGATTTAGCTAATATATGCGAGTAGCCATACATTGTATAGTTCTTTCTTCTTCTTCTTCTTTGTAATATCTAATGCTAAACATACTCACACACATTTCAAACACACATTTACACGCGCATATCTTAAGCGAAATATCTATGCGAAATTGTTGAATGTTTAGTCTAAGACAAATTATGCAAAATATTTAGCAGAATTATTTTAAGTACTTATTTAAGTTAAGTGCATCACGTGTTTAGAAGTGTAAATTACTATATAATAATGAATGTTATTAAGTCTTTAAATAAAATGCAATGAAAGCCGAAATATATGACGTGGCCCCAAAAACTAGGCAACACTTTTTTCACACTGCCGAAAATGAAACTGCAGCTGGAACTATAGCTGGAACTGGTACTGGAACTGGCGCTATCATTGTCAGAGTGTGTCCTTGCTTCTTATTATGGTTGTTTGTTGTTGCTTTTATTGTTTTTGGCAGTGCCACAATATCTCGCCTCGGCTGTATTCATGCCGCTGCTTCGTTTTATTGTTATTATATTTACTTGTCGGATTTGCTGAGTACGCGCCTGTCCACCCACAAGGGTTGTTTTTTGTTTTGTTTGCTATATGTCTCTGGCGTTTTTAATGCGCCATATTTATTTTGACTTTTGCGCCGGGGGCTTGCACTTATGGGCCAGGGTCGGGGCTGCGTGTGCCATGCACTTAAAACATTTGATTACGTGTCATATATCAACACAATGTACGATTGAATTTTGACTGTGCGGTCGTGATTGGCTCCCATAAAGCAAAGAACCCATTGGGATTACAAAATCGGGCAACAAAGTCAACATATATGCATTGATTCTTTCGAAAGACATTTATCATAAATCTATGTATAGCTTTATTATATAATTTTATTAAAGAATATTATTCAAATTTGAGGGAAAATTTATATGTGACAGTCATCAACAAATTTGAGGGAAAGTTAAACACAAATTATTTCTCTTTAAACAAAGTGTCCCAAGTTTGCCAAGTTGTGGCACATTAATTGTTGTTGTAGCAATTAAAAATTATGAAAGGCGTCGAGGCGCCGGCAAGGATGCCGGCTACAAAGTTACCACTGCTTGGTATAAGCTTGTGCTTATTTGCTTAATTTCACAGAGCGCATATGCACAAAAGGACATCAGCAGCAGCAGCAGCAGCAGGCGCCAGCCAGGGGCAATCCGCAGTAATAGTGTGAATCAGTGGTTCGGGGTGTTGGCTGCTCCGCTTCTTGTTTTATTTTTTATTTTATTTTTTATTTATCACAGCCACTTGCATTGCGTTTTGTTTATATGCTTTTAATGCAATTAGCACGCTTTTCACTTTGATTTACGCCCAGGCGCCTGAGTGCTTGACAAACGCGGAAGGGTATGGGGTGTGGGACAGTCTGAATGACAGACTGACTGACAAACTGTGCCCATAGGGCGCTTTGTCTATCGAGGCGCACACGAGTGGCTGGCAGCTCCCTTTTTTATACCCTAGGCCCATTTAAAGTGGGTAAAGGGTAGCTTGTTTCTGCGTAACTGGCAAATGCCGGCTTGTTTAATTATATTAAATATTCGTATTTTTATCGGAATTTGATGCATACAACTGAAAAAGTAGTTTGATAAAGTTGTGTATAGGCTATGTTCTAGTCGAGCACTCTTGACTGAAGCGCTCTTGTTCTTTTTGTCTATTTGTCCTGTTTGTCTCTTCGTTTGTTTGTTTGTCTGCTGTTTGTCAGCGAACGTACATATTTATGAGTGGCAGAGCGGCTTTCATCTTTTGTTGGGGGCTCGTCGCCTGCCGCCTCTTTATTTGTCTGCTTGGCTGCTGTTCATTATGTGCTCGCTGCGCTTGTTTATGCAACCATTTTCATTAGTAGCTTCGCACTGCATCAGCGTTTGCAACGTCATTGCCATCAGTCAGCAGTTGGCAGTCAGGAGTTGTATTCCGCATGGAGTATTGGACGGGGAGTCCTTGTTGTTGTAGCCATTTGAGGGCTTTGACCCCTTCCTTGGCGCTAATGCATATTGTGTGCGCCTTGAAGCGTCATTTGTTGTGTTGTTGTTTTTGTTTCGCTTGGCGCAATTTTAATTACGATTTGCTCACTTACATTCCATTTTGCTGCTAATACCTACATGCCACGCCCAGTTTCAGCCCAGTTTCTTTGCCCAACAGACCGACTGCTGATTACACTTCAATCAAACGCGCGTAAATATCAATCAACGAGCGCGGCTCCAGCGACAACGAATGGGCCAAGAAACGACCCGGAGCAAAACTCATTTAAAAGTAATCAACAAGTTGCAAGAAAAATTGCGAAAAAGCGTTCGTGCAACAAAATAGAAACTAATCAAACCATTGCAAAAGGCACTCATAATAATCATAAGCTGATATCTGGCCAGTTAAAGAGACTAGCTAGAATGGAATGACAAACACTAATATATAGTTTGATAACTATCTGATTTTAATCAGAAGGCAAACAAATTATAAAGAGTAAAATAATTGATATTTATTTGATGGTCATTTGATTTGATATTATTTAAACTTTAGATAATCAATTAATTTTGCAAGCTGTCATTTAGAACTCAGCTTTAAATTGACATGGTTATGCAATAACATTTTAACCGAGCTTATCCCAAATTATCTTGTTTGTGCATATAGAAGTATTAACATATTCTGTCAACATGTCTGTCAACTTGTCGAATTAACTGCTGTAAAGTTGTTAACAGCTGCCAGATGCAAGTAAATTTAAAACAAGTGAGATAGCTCTAGTCGTGACCTCCCGACTAGGAGATACCCTAAACCGAGAATTATAGTGGTGAGAAATTAATAAAATAAAATTTAATTGACAATCACCAACGAAAAATGAAACCTGCCACACCGGGAATCGAATCTGGGACCCACATGTTCAGTTGCGAAACTCCTATCGACGGCTCCAAAACTCAACCGATTTTCATAAGGATGGTCGTTTTGTTCATGGTTCAGTGTCTAGATGAATTTTACATTTCATTCTAAAAATAAAATTTTTGGTCCAAATTCATGTAAAAGTTTTCGAATATATACCCCAGTGTTCCCATATAAGGATAGGTCTTAACTTTCCCCAGTCGTAACTTTGCTAAAACTCAACCGATTTTAATAAGGATGCTATTTTTATTCATGGTTCGGTGTCTAAATGAATTCTTCATTTCAGCTTAAAAATAGAATTTTTGGTCCAAATTAATGTCAAAAATTTTCGAATATATACCCTAGTGTTCCCATATAAGGATAGGTCTCAACTTTTCCCAGTCGTAACTTTGTCAAAACTCTACCGATTTTGACGAAGATGGTCTTTTTGTTCATGGTTCGGTATCTAGATAAATTCTACATTTCAGTTAAAAAATAAAATTTATGGTCCAAATTCATGTTCAAAAGTTTCGAATATATACCATAGTGTTCCCATATAAGGGTAGGTCGCAACTTTCCCGAGTCGTAACTTTGCCAAAACTCAACCGATTTTGAGAAGGTTGGTCTTTTTATTCATGGTTCGGTGTCTAAATTAATTCTACGTTTCAGCTTAAAAATAAAATTTTTGGTCCAAATTCATGTCAAAAATTTTCGAATATATACCCCAGTGTTCCCATATAAGAATAGGTCTCAACTTTCTCCAGTCGAAACTTTGCCAAAACTCAACCGATTTTGATGAGGATTGTCTTTTTGTTCATGGTTCGGTGTCAGACAGACGGACAGACAGACGGACATGGCTAAATCGACTCGGGTAGTGATGCTGTTCAAGAATACATATACTTTATGGGGTCGGAGATGCTTCCTTCTGCCTGTTACATACATTTGCACAAAACTATTATACCCTTTTTCACGTATTTTCAATGGGTTTAGGGTATAATTGAAGGATTGATTTGAATTCCAATTAATATTCCCTTAACTCAAATGTGAAGCAAAATCAGCTTTATTTTGTTATTATTTTAATACCGATGGTTTAATACTTTCGTATGTCCAGCAATATTGGACACACCCCAAACAAAAACTCACCCGCACACACACACACACACAAACAGCCACACAAGCTGAATAGAGCATAAGAATTTCATAGCATACTTCTGGGCGTTCGCTTTTCGCTCTCGATTTCAATGAGTTATGGGCATAAATAAATGTCAGCAGTGTAGCTGGACGCTGTCGATAATTTATGTTTATTGCTTATGCAAAACGCAAGTCCAATAAGCACAAAATCAAACAAATTGCTAAAAGTTCACGACCCTCTCCCTCTTTCTACAGTATGACCCAGACAGGTTGGTGGCTGGTGGTTGAGGGGCACCTACTCAAGAAGCCGCTGCTCGGTGTCAATTTGGGGTCGTGTCTCGTGTCTGGCTAATGGCGGCTCGTTGATAAGCCGTCTCTGTGAAATTAGCAAACAAAATGCGTAGCTGTAAATGCTTTTGCCTTTATTTTCATTTTCAGTTTTTTTTTTGTTGTTATCTTTTTTATTTTTTTTTTGTGTTCATCTAGGTCGCAAGGTGAAAATTGTGTGCGAAAAGTCGTACGTGCGTGAAAATGAATGAAGGGCGCGTGCACAAAATGTAATTGTTTGCGGCAGGAACTGTGTGGTCAGGTGGCCGGCTAAGATATGGCCGGGCCTTGTATATGATTTAATGTTAATCACTTTTAAGAGCCTCTCCCCAAGCCGGAGATGGCGACGTAGATCGCGCTGGATGTAGCTGTTGGTCGTTGGCCGTATTGAAAATACAAGCTCGTAAATTAAATTTTACACCGGCTGGCGCAATGAATAGCAAAAAGTCAGCCTCTGGTTTGCGCCAAATGATGCTGGGCAGCTACCAATGCTGCAGCTCCTCCTGCTGCTCCTCCTACTCGAGGCCTTCGAACTGGCCCCATAAATTTGTGCTAAGCACACGCAGTGCGCCTGGTCATCCATTGCCATCTCCACTTGGCTCTGTTTGGGGCCATGTCTGCTGCCCTTTTTTATCGTTTAATTAAAATTCGCAACACGTAAATCCATTTGAGCCGCTGCTGCAATCTTTACTTTAACCTTAAGGCGTTCGCTTCTTAGCCGCAATCCGAGTGCCAAGCTGTACACGTTAGGCAGTATGTGCGTGTGTGTGTGTGTGTGTGTGAGTGTGTGGTAAATCCCATTTTTCTATTTTGTTGCTCCATAAAACCACTTTACACAATTTTCGTCTTTTGTTTTGCGATTTGCTTCGTGTTGTTTTCTTGTTTTGCTGTTTTGGCTCTCTCTCTCTATTTTCTCGAATTTTACCAATTATTGTGTGCTAGTGCAGCCAGTCAAGCAGAGCGCTCGAATTAGCCTTTGTTGGCGCTACCAATCAGCCAGCCTCCAGCTCCTAATTCCACATCAGTTCAGTTCCTCTCTCATGCTGCTTCTTCCTGCTAGTCGACTGCCTTTCATTACTTTTCGATCAACGTACTTAGGCGCCATTGTTGTGCAGTTATTTAGCACAATCAACACCCGATGCCGCTGATAGCTGTCCCCCCCTCTTCAACCTAAAGCTCAACAAATGCCTTTGACTAAGTACATTTTATCAATGGCAAACATCTCACACTGCTCTCTCGCTCGCACACTCACGTGGTCTCGTTCTCCACATACGTCTTCAGTCGCATTGCTTTTGTTCATTTCCGTTTCAGTTGAGCTGCAAACTAAATTAATGGAAATTACACCACACAACCGGGTTCGGTATTAAAAAATTAACCAAAAATTCACCGCTCAGTTGCCAATTGGCCTCAGTTAAAATGCAGCTTCGCCTTTGCCTACACTCAATTAGAAGGGGCCATAGAAATGCCGACAAGTGGCAAACTGGAAGTCGAAGGATTTAGTAGCTAAGCAACGGGGAGACCTAAAATACCATTATCTGTAGGCAATTGTATGGCTTCATAATGCGCTTTATGAATAATGTATAGAATAGGAATATAATTTAGATATATTATATTTAAATATTTAGAGATAAGCTTAATAGATATAAATATAAATTTACAGGAAAATAGTTTTTATTTGGTTTAATTTCGGCAAACTGTTTCGGTTCATTGTTCGGTTTCTGATTTGAAAGTTCAATCTTGAAACCGGTTTAGTTTATATACAGGATAAACTGTATTTATCGATCTTTTGTTTAATCCAGAATGTTAATGTCTGGCCAGAAGGCAACTTTATGGCAACTGCTGGCAAAAACAATGTTTCCTTAGATTCCGAAAACTATAGATTGCTCGCGACGAGCAGCTGCAGCGCAGTGGGGCTAACTGGATGACCGGGAAAAGCAATGCAGCGAGGCAAAGTAAAAGCGTAAAAAACTTTTGCTAATACAATAATAAAAAGTTGCAATGTGCATTGTTGCATAGGTGAGGGGGTGGGGGGTGGCTGGGTTCGCAGCAGCGCAAAAACAATATAATGTAAAAATTTAAGTGAAACTTTTGCCGCCAACAAGTTGGCAACTTTGGCGCCACGTTTACCTTTAAGCAACGCCCACTGTAAGTGGAAGTGGGCGTGCGAGTGGGCGTGGCATCAGCAAGAGCATCAGCGTCGGCAGCGCGGTTTAATATTGCATGACGGGCGCGACACTTATTAGATTTATCAATGCTGCGAAATGAAGTTGTGCATGACAACAGTAATCAGGCCTGGGGATGGGGAGTGGGGTGCGGAAGCGAGGCGACAAGTTGTAGCGGTAATTGCCATTGAGTTGTTTGCCTCTTGTTGCATTGAAATTTATGCAAAAATTGTCAGGCAACAATCAAAATGCAATCAGACAGCAACAGTTGTCAATTAAATGCCACACATTACGCGGCCACACGTCGTATACGCAATATGCAGAGTACTCCCAACAACACTGACAACTGGCGCAGCAACCTTCTGGGTTGATTATACGCACTACATGACTGCCGCATGTTGCAGCTTGTAATGAGCCCAGACGAGAAAGAGGCAAAACTTTGCCGCACAATGCAATGTGAAATGTGTGCAACATTTCTCAATCCTTTGTTTTGTTACTAAAGAGAAAGTTTTGAAATGTTAATTGCAAAGATATGAGGTGTAAATAAAAATTATTATTTTTGTTATCACAAAAGAAAAAAAACAAAAACAAAAGGGTAAGGGGTATAGATAATTAAATAGATAGAAGATACATTTTAAATTATATATTTTATATGTTATATTTTATTATATATTTTTTAAATTATATATGATTATACAGCCTTTTAGACAGCACCACAAAGGGATTTTTCATATCTATTGAAATTAATTCATGAAAAAATTAAAATAAATTGCCAATATTTTTCGCCTTGTTCCTAAAGTTCAAGCCTTTGGCAAATGACAAATATTTGCACTCGGTTGATTTTTCTGCTTCTCATTTGCTTTAAGGGGTTGATAACTTCATGTCAAATATTTGACAGGTGTATGAGGCGTTTGTTAGAAGTACCAAGAAATAAACAAAATCAAATTCCACAACACGACAGAGTGGTAAAAACTGCCACTCGTTAGACATGATACGTTGATAGGGACAAACATAATTCCGGCTTTCATTTGGTGTCCTCTTTTCTTGAACTGATATCAAATGGCAAGTCGTTAACATGGGGGGCTTCTTTGCCTTCTATTGATTTCGAGCTGCTTCCAGTTGACAATGTCTCGCAAATGTGACGCGTCCAAATCATAAATGAGCAATAAATAACACATTGCCACATGTAAAGCTGCCACAAGGCAAACACAGAGAACGATGAAGATTTCGCTCAATAAATGTGTGTGTGTGCATGGGTGTGTGTGTGTGTGTGTGTGTGCCAGCATATATAAATACATTTATAGATGTCGTCGAAGCTGTTGAACGTGCCTGACGATAGGGTGGGCTGGTTGGGGTTTGCGACTGCTGTTGTTTTTTGCTTTTGCTTTGTTGCGCTTGTTGATCAAATTTAATCATATTACACATATTTCGCTCTTTATGCTCTGTTACCCCATATGGCTGTGGGCTGCTGTTGGGGCATGCTCGACTGTGTTTGCCTCGTTTTTGCTGTTGTTTACATGTGCACCGGCGGCCAAATGGGCAAAAATAACCAATTTGAAAATTAATGCCTTTAGGATATTATTCATAAAACTCGTGTACAGTGCAATGTTGTTGCTCAGCGTGGGTGTCTGTATGTGTGTGTGTGTGTTGTTTAAAGCAACATGAGCTTGTACTTCCAGAATACCAGAGAGTGGGAGAGAGAGAAAGAGAGAGCTGAAATAAAAGCAAATCAGTTAGGAGGTGATGCACAGTATCCATCCTGACCAGAGAACGCTTCCGCCCTGCGGCCCCACCAACATATTTATGCATGTAGATTTTTGGTTTCACCATTTATGCTTCATTCCATGCTTCGTGCTCCGGCTCTTGGCTAGATGCGCGCCACTCTCCTCCACGGCCAGCCTGGTTGGGTCCGGCTTGGCTTGGCCTGGTCCTTTTGTGCTGTAATTGCCCTGCGGTATTTGGCGCGTTGAAGTTTTGCCAGCGACCGCAAAAGTTTATTGCGCGCTATAAATTTAATGCAAAAGCATTTGACTGAGGCGACGACGACGACGGCGGCGTCGAGCCGGCGAAATATGCAGCGAATGCCATAATTCAATTTAAGCAATTTTCGCTTAAATGCCACACAAAATGAAACCGAAAGTAGAATGGCGACCGAAACCCTATCCAAAACTAAAAACCAGCCACTGTCTATGAGTGCGTCCCATTCCCCAAAGAAATGCCTGCAATTTGTGTGAAATTCAGTCAAAAAAAAAAAAAAAAGAAAACGCAAAGCAAATAAAATGTGAAATCAGCCAGCTGACGCCAAGGTTAAAGGTTGGCTGCGTCAGTCAAACAGTCAACCAGTCAAGCAGTCAGTTAGCCAGTCCCTCGGCTGTTCGCTCGGCGGCTCAGTGGAGCGGGTGGAGATGTGTATCGTATCGATGCGCGCGGTGGCATAAAATGCTGTAGGAAATGATTGCGGAAATTACACTAAATCGCAGTCAGGCTCGTGTGTCGCTCACCCATACACACCCACACACACACACACACATGTGTGTGTCGTATCAGCCGTTACCGCCGCCAGGCAAGTGCCAGCGCATGAAAGCCCAAGCGGCGTATGCGTAATGCAAATATTTTGTCGTGAGCTGCGCTGAGACGTTTTTTGATATTCTTTCCAACGGGGCATTGTAAATTTTTTATAGGCCAACGATGGGAACCATGCATCACATGCCAAAGTGATGTCCATGAAAGTATTGAAAGGAAACAAATTGACAAGAATTTAAAAAAACCCATGCACTTTAAATAATTAGTTTAATTCATTTCAACGATATGTTGTTGCAAGCATTTTTGATTTTGGTATACACAATTTAAGCAAAACCAATGAAAAATAAATAATTAATTCATCTGGTTAGAAAGAGTATTTCGACTTCGCATTTAAAAATATACATGTAATTTTTGTTCATGGTGGCTGTCGCAGTTTAAGTAAATAAACATAGCAGTAAATATAACATGTTGCTCCTGTGGTGCTGTTTGCTGTCAAGTGGTTTTCGCAATCTGAAAGTTTAATAAGACTCTCACTTTAATTCGTGGCACGTGGCCACCCAAAAGAGTAGCAAAAGTCAAATATGCCACGACAAAAAAGGAAGAATTTTGACACATAAGAAGGAGCAAAAGTGGTATTTCATACAAGATACACACCAACACACACACACACACTTACAGACGCACCCGCACACTGACAGGCTTATGTCGCTTATGGCGATCAGTTAAATGCCTTCACTTTTAACAGCTTCTGGGCGCGCTTTGATGCCAACTAATTTATTTTGGTCGCGTGTTTTAGACGGGTCAAAGGCTTAGTGTTGGCGTTGTGTTCATATTTGCCTCATTGCCTTTTAACATTGCCCTTGAACATGGTGCCAAGTTCAGCTATCCGCCAAATTAGTTAAATTGCACTTTTGACCAGCTGAACAACAGCTACTTATCTACAATAAACAGAAATTAAATGCAGAATTGCAATGGCATACAACATTTTAATATTAATTTTTTGGTTTTTTTTTTATTTTCAAATAACTGTTTAACAAAACAATAAATTGCCAAATATTTGCGATTGACTAAAATATGGCAAAATGCAAATTAATAATGCAAGCAATTTGTTTAAGTTAGCTAATTTGAAATAAATGTATTGCATTTTTTGTATATTACTGCAATTTACATTTTCATAATTGCCTTGGTTACATTAATATGTATTTATATGTGTATATCCCTATTTATTTAAATGAATGCGCTTTTGGCATTCCATTGTGCTAAAAATTTATTTTAGATATACATTTTTAAAGACTTAAAGTTAAGTTAGCTAAAAAAGTAAAAGTTTTATTTAGCTGAATAAAACTAGCTTACAAAACTAGCTCAACAAATTAACTTAACTTTTTATTTATTATAAATTTTTTGATATTTAAACAGAGATTTCCTCTGTGGTAGATTATTTTAAATTATGTATATTAAATATTAATAATAATTTTAAGCAAGCAACGGGCTGTCCAATCAAATCTAAGATTCTTTTAAAACTCACTGTAATTCGCACAGACCAATAAATTTAATTAGTTTAAGTAACGCGCTGTGGCTTGGAGCAGTAACCAAAGCAGCTGCCGAAGCCACACGCAGTGCAGACCAAAAACTTTTCCAAATTAGTTCAAAGTTCAAAATTAGGCCAACAGCAGCGGCAACAACAGGATACAAAAAAACCAAAAAAAAAAAATCCAAACAACGGCGAGTCAATTATTAAAAATAATTACTTTAGCCAAGTTGCCACAGTACTAGCATTTGTGTATCTCTGAAGGCGACCACGCCCTCCAACCGCCCCACGCACAAAGTTAAAGATCAAGAAGCAAGTTGCGCCATTTGTTATTTATAAAAGATTAAGCCGCAAAAACGCAAGGCGAACGCCTGTAGAAAAGCAGAAATTATAATAATATTTACCTAAATATGCCCACAGTCAGCTCCTTTTCTCTCGCACTTTGTCCCTTTTAATGCGTATGTGTGTGTGAGTGTGGGTGTGGATTATTTATGACCACGTCCCTAATTGAATTGCAGTTTATTTGGAGGGGGCTACTTACACAAAAGCTGCCCGCGCAATGGCCACAATTTTTTAATTAACTTTCGTCGAAGCGGCAAAGGTCAGTTTTGTTTGGATTGGAGCTTTAACTGGAGTTGGAGCTGGTGCTGGAGAGAGAGGCTGGTGAAATGATTTATACGAAACAATTATCAGTTTAAATGGCTTATTGAAATGCGCAAAACATTTCACCTGAAGCGCATTTTACCTGGCAAAGTGCCAGCGAGCGTCAAGCTTTAATTTTATTATTTTTTCAACGTAACAAGATTAAAAAGTTTGCACGACAGCCGCCTGTTTTTCTTTTGTTGTTGGGCCAGCGTCGGGAAAAGCGGGAAAACTCTGCCACGTTCACTCCGGACAAAGTGTTTGCAATAGTTGCTGAGCAGCTGCATTAGCAGCCACTGTGTAAAAACTTGTTGCTTAATGAAAATGAAAATGAAAATGGCAATGCCACTGGGCATTACCACCCCAGGGCCACCCACCCACATCTAACCACACAAAACGAACCGCAACAAGAACTCGAATGCAAACATCCAATACAAATTAAATAAAAGATAAACCTAAAATCACAGCAAAGCACAAGAGTCAAAAAAATTCATAGAGTTCTGCATGTGGCCGAGGGGCAATTGCAGCTGCAAAAGTAATAAAAAACTATTTAAGTTTCCGAACCGAATACACTAATACACTTTCTGCAATTCCTTTATTCTTAGCTATAAATTATGATTATACCTATTCCAGTTTTATATATATTTTAAATTCACAAAATGTGTGTGTGAAGGCTTTGTGAGTTTAAAATATATATGTTATCTGGAAATATAATGCATATAATTTTGAATTTTTAGCTAACCTCCAGAGTACCTTATTGAATGTTTATTGCACTGGTAATATCCTATTAATTAAAATTCTCACACTGTCTTGTTTTTATAAAATTCCCCTGGACACAGTGATGATGATGCGATGGCGGTATCAGGCCGTACTCCCCATTTGTGGTCACTGATGGCTTGATGGACTCCATATGGGTAATGGGATAGCAACAATCCCTTTTATACGACTCCATTTTGGGCTCGTCGATGGCTGCCGTGTGAATGCCGCGCAATCGGTGCGCCAGTGCGTATTTCTTGAACTCCTTTTCGCCGTATCTGTCCAGACTCTCCTTGTAGACCTCGCCATAGTGCGCATAGTTCAAGCCCTGAGCTTTGGGATACCAGCTATATCTATCATTCCAACGATCCCGCAGCTCTGATATCTTTTTGGCAGCATTGCGGTG
Organism: Drosophila micromelanica; assembly: GCA_004143825.1. NCBI lineage: Eukaryota > Metazoa > Arthropoda > Insecta > Diptera > Drosophilidae > Drosophila > Drosophila micromelanica. The sequence goes on from SCDY01000482.1 coordinate 52,866, forward strand.
ATGCATCAACTGCTCTGTGGTGATGACACTGTTAAACATCGCACGGATCAAATGTAAATTAAAGAGAAATTAAAAAAACTTTTATTATTTGTATATTTTTTAACTTTGAAGTTACAATCAATGTAAAAAACGACATATTTGAAACTTTGAAAATAAATAAATGTCTACACATTATTTTTAACTTATAATATTTTAAGATAAGAGTATTTCCAAGCCATTAAGTTTCTCAGTTATCGTTTCCGTTGCAAAAACTCCGATTTTTTCATATTCAGATGCAGTGTTTTCATTCAGACCATGTTTTTTTATACGATCAAAGCACTGAGCATCAATTGCATTTCAGCAAATGCAAAATGGATGCCAAAGTGGTGCCAAAAATAAAAACAAGAAGCTAACAAAATGCGCTGCGGTCAACTAAAAAAGCAGACAGAAGCTCTCCATTTTGGTTGCGTTTAAAGCGTATATGTAAAAAGTTGTTGTTTGTTTTGGGACACGAAATTAAATGCCATAAACTGTGCGTAATTTGTGTGCTGCAAAGCCCCGAGAGCATGCAGGATATATGTATATATATATATATATGTATAATTCAGCGACAAAACAATTAAAACTACACGCTGAGCGAATGCAAATCCAAATCCGAATCCAGACTCAAATCCGAAACCACATCAAAATTCAAATGTTGGGCTGGGCGCAGACAAACGCCAAATGAGTTGCTTCCGCCCTAAAAATGCCAGCTGTGTTGAGCTGTCGAAACGGGATGGGTGTGTGACAGACAGACAGACAGACAGTTGGGGCGGGAGTGTCACGTATTGTGAGCCATAAATTTTGCATTATTGCGCGCGTATCCGTGCATAGATTTCATGCATTTCGGTTAATAAAAACCTTTAAAGGGCAACAAAAAGCGAAAGACAAAATAAAAACAAATGCCAGCAAAGAGAATAGCGACAACAACAACAACAACAACGCAGCCGCATCAAAAAAGCCATTTTGATGGGGCAACATGGCGTATGCTTAACCACATCCGACTACACACTTCCGCACATTTGGTGTAACAAAACCGCGCGCTGGTTGTTAACAAATGACTCGATGTGGTCGCTGCCTTGCCAACGCTGCGGGTTCGACCAGCCCCGAACAACAGCAACGAAAACAACAACAACAACATAGAGTTGAACCCTGTGGACAACAGTCGCTGCCTGATTGCATATCTGTAATGACTCATTTCACATGAACATTTTCGGTGGGTTTGGGGTCAGTTGGGAGATGGTCTCTTCTGGTTTTCACATTAAATCACATTCAAATAGCCCGCCGCTGGCTGCTGCTGCATCAGCACTTGGCATTAGCGCCGCGTCCAGCCAACTGGACAACAGTTTTAAGTTGCAAATTACAACAGCATGTCGTCGTTGTCGTACACCCCCTCAAAATAGGGGAGGGTGGGGGTAATGCTGGTCCCCCACTCTTGCGGCAGCTGTGGTCAAAGTGCAGCCATTAGTCGTCGCCAAAAATGAAATCTATGCTGCTGCCTCAGCTGTTGTCATTGTTCCTGCCCCCACCCCTGCCCCCATCCCTGCTCAACGTGCGCGTTCTTTAATTAGTCGCGCTGGCAAACAGTCCAGCCACAGAAGAAGATTCGTGGTGTCAAAGGGTTATCACATGCGGCCCGGCCAACAGTCATTGGCCAAAGTAGGCGCACACCTCAGGGCCAAGCGCGACATGTGAGACACGCCCTCCGCCCAGGCGAAGCTGAAGTTGATGGCAACATGTTTTGTTTATGCATTGAAGCGTCGCATGTTGCCCTTAAACGATCCTCGTTTGGGGGGCAATAATGTCACTGGCTCTAAAGCCATTTCCAGCTGAAGTCATTGCACAGGCAGCAAATGCATGTCCAAATAAATGAGCTGGTCCTAATGTTGGTAGAAGACAGTAAGACAACTTCTGTATTGTGTTTTAAAAAAAACTTGACAGCCACCAATGTTTAAGTTACAGGAAATTTCATGCAAATGGGCCAAAAGATATTTTTAGTCCTTGGGTAATTGGTTAGTCCTTTGACAAACCCAATTTAAAATTACCCCTTTACCAGTTCATAGTTTCTACCCTATGTAAAAAGGATTTTTTTCCCGACTGTTCGTGAAAAAGGCTTGTTTTTGATATTTAAAAAAAATTTTAACTCCGGTCTGGATTAGCTGAGATAATCTATCACTTTACATAGTTTGTTAAAGTCTACCCATTTTTAAACACCATCAGAACTGAACTTGACAAGCGGTTTTAGCTTACCGAAAAAAACTATTTGCCATGAGGTTCGATATTTTGCAGTGGAATCTTAAAAAAAGGGACAACCATTGCGAGTTTGGTTATTTTGGGGCCCGCAGCTAATAGTTTTTAATGTGTGGCAAAATGGCGAAACTTTTGCGGACCGCAAAAGGTCAGCTACATGTGCCAGATAACCGAAAAATCTGGCAAAGTTTTCGCTTAGCCGTTTTCCAAAAATGCTGACAGTGGCAGCCTCGTCGCAGGCGGCCAATTGCAGCCGCTGGCAGCAACAATTTTGAGTTTATCACACGTGCCAAATTGTGCGGCCAGCTCCTGCGGCGGTGGCGCCTCAAAAAAACGTGCAGTAGCCAACAACTACGTGAGGGTTGAAACTGCAGCCCACAACTCTGTGTGTGTGTTCGTGTGTGTGTGTGCTTATCAGTGTTTGTGTGCACTAGTTCAGCTACCATTTGTGATTTATGCAGCAAATTCAATGGAAAAAGTCAACTAGCCAAGACACAAAGCGCATAATTTATGCAAATTTTTGTGATGGCTCCAGACACGAAGCTGAGACCCAAAAAAAAAATGCGGTTAATTGACTGATTTTTGTTGGCCAATTTAAATGTATAGGCATATTACCTTATTTGTTTTCCCTTACACCATCTTAGGGAAAGCTAAAGACCTATTTAGGTGCTCTATAAAATTTATTTAAAGTATTTTTAATATATTTTTATGGAATTTGCTTTATTTTTTAGACAAAAAAATTTAACACATTTATATATATTCGTATACGCTTTCATTAGAGCCCTGTAGGACAGTGTATTTTTTGCTAGGCTTTTCAAAACGATGGCACAATTTTCGCTTGCTTCTTGGGAGCACATTTTTTTACTATTACTGCTTGGGTTTTATTTAGCCAGTTTCATTGTTGTGCGATTTTGTGGGCCATATTATTGTTACGGTTGCCAGTTACCCACGCTTCAATGCCATCACTTGGCATCTTTTCATTCTGTTTCTGATTTCGATTCAGATTCAGGAACTGACTCCGACTCCGACTCAGACTCGAACCCGACGCTCACGTAATTTAATTCAATGTAGCGTTTCAAATTGAATCTGTTGAAAGCAGTGCGGAAAGAAAATAAGCTAAAATTTTTTTCTATTGCATCATTTTTTTATTTTTCTATTCTTGTTCAAATACAAAGCACAGGAAATTTCCATTAGCTGCGTAAAACCAAAAATAAAAATAAGTATACCTTCATATATATATAAGCAGAAAAACTGGCAAAAGTGCCAAACAATGGAACTAAATATTTCAGGGGTTTGCCAGTTAATTGACCAATGACAGCAAATGTGCTTTTTCTTCTTCTTCTTTGCAGGGGTGTGGGGGTGTGCAAGCAAGTGTGCTGGCCACAGGAGCAGTGAACGTAAATGGGCAAAAGTCAATGGACCGGCCACTGGCGGCTTATTAGCCAAAACACACACGCAAAAAGCACTTAAAACTGAAACTAAAACTAAAACCGAAAACCGAAAACTGAAACTGAACTCAAGAAAATTAATTGCAATAAACGTGGCGAAAGCTGGCAACGGCAGGCGAAGTGTGGCGGAGTGCACGCCCAAACTAATGAAGTGTCGCAATGGGATAATTAAGCTTTTAATCGCTCTGGCTGACTGTCCCTGCGTCTGTCTCCCAGTCTCTGTGTGTGTGTCAGTGGCGTGTTAACGTGCTTAGTTCGGCGAGTAATTACAATTTTATGATCGATTTGTGCACACACATAAGACTATAATTTAATTTGTGATTTCCTGGGTGCAGGACCGGATGCGACAATGAAACTTTAAATCACACCAACGGGGGGCGTCATGTGTGACCAAAGTTTTTGCGGCCTGTTCCCAGACAAAGCGCCAACTTAAACAGTCATCCAAAAGCAAACAAGCAAACAGACAACAACTTGAGGAACGACAACAACAACGACGGACGGACATGGAGCAACCGAAATGAGTCGGGCCAAAGCCTCTTGGCAAAGATAAACATTGAAGGCGTCGTTGTCGTCGTCGTCGTCGTCGTCTCCGTTGTCGCCGTCCACGAAGCTAATCCGGCAGTCGTGTGAAAGTAGCAAAAGCCGCAGCCTTGAGGCTGTTAATCCTTTAAATACAATCACAGCTAGCCCAAACGTGGGCAGCTTCAGGAAATATCAAAACATATAAATCTGTAAAACGTAATACAAATATATTTTAAATTCCAAATTCGTAGAATTCCATGGAAAAAACGAAAAATATTAAAATAAAATAAAAATGTAAAAAATAAAATATTTTATATGTAAATAAAAGAGAGAGTTTTTTAAATTTTTATATGAATTGTAAAAACCTAATTTTATTACTTAAATATTATTAATTATTATTTATTATACGAAAAATTTGAAAAAAAATTTGTTAATTTTAAATTGAAACCATATTTTGTTAAAGTAAAATACTGGGTATTTAGATTTTTTTGAATCTGTAAACTTTAAGAACTGCCCGCGTAATCGCTCACACTTTCTGGAAAAGACAAAGATTTCAATGTCTTCGTGTGTGGGTGTGTGTGTTTGTGTTTTGGCCGACATTAAGCTGATTGTTTTGTTTGGCTTAGCATTGAAATGTTGATATAAATTAATTAGTAACAAAGGGCGCCGAGCCAACTGAAATATTTATTTATATATATTGCCGTGCACACAGAAATACACACACTGCACGCACACACACACACACACCCACAAAGGGGGTTGGTGTCGACATATGCTCTGTAAATTGGCCAGATCCCAGCAGCCATGGGGAAATAAATAGTGCAGAAATATTTAAAAGCTTTGTCGCCTTTCATGCTGTTGTTTACAGTCAAAAAATATTTATATACTTTTCGGCTGGTTAGTGTAAATGTTGTTTTAGTCTTGCTATTATTATTTATATGTCGTAACGGTTTCTTCGTATTATTTTTAGTATTTACTTTTGCAAACAAACGAGCCACGATTTATTCATTGAATAGTTTGTTGTTGTCCACCTGTAATTGGACATTGATGGAGTTTCTGTGCAATTGATTGACCCATTTAATTGAAATATAATGCCATAATAATGCATAATAGTTACCAGTATTTGTGTTCGAATAATATCACTAATTGATATGTGTCAAATGGCAAAATTGTGGACTAACATATGCTGACAAGAACTCTGGCCCCGTGTGATGATCTATCATTATTTAAATCAATTTGTTTTGCAGCCATCTCATGGCGCATGGTACACAAATTTATGTTTATTTATTGACTGAGTTACGGTTAAACAATTTTATTACCGTTAGGAGTGTTTTGGGTATTGATTGATAGAAGATATCACTTTATACGATAACAATTGTGTTTAAATTAAAAATAATATTGATATGCATACTTTTTATGATTGAAATCAAATATGTGTTTCACATATATTACACATTTTTTTTCAACTTTAAGTGGAAAGTCAAATTAGGGCTATCTCTCTCTTATTCTCTTGCTCTCGCTTTCTTCATCAGTTAGTTTTGCACTGGTCGTAATTCAATTTCAGCCAACCAAAAATTTGTAACGCATTTCTTTCATTTTTCACAAAATTTTTTCACGGCTCTCAGTTGCAATAACAGAGCTACGCAAGGCTACACACACATCCACTCACACTCACACACACATACATACACACACACACAGACATCCATGCAAATTGGACTGTGCACTGATGAGCGATGCTCTGTCGGATGTGTCTGTCCTTTGTCGCCGTTGTAGTTGTACATTTGCCCGCTCTCTGTGGCAGTTGCATGTTTAATTGCAACTAAAAACAGCAAAAAACAACAACAACCAAAAAAAAAACGTACGCTTGCAAGTTCTGGGAACTGTGTCAAAACATAAGGGTGGCAGGGGCAGGGGCAGCAACAAGAAAACCAACAACAAAAACCAGCTGAAAAGCTCTAGTTAGAAGTGCCTGACTAGAGGATACTACCCACTACAAGCGAGCGGGAAAATCTTTGTTGGGGAGTTTATCCAAAAAGAGAATAAACTTTTAATTATTTAAAAAATTTATACATGTGATAAATATGTACATGTGAGAGGATTATTCAAATGAATATTTTCTAAATTTCAAATAAAATAAATGCCTTCTTCCCGTGTCATATAGTTTCACAATTGGAGCATACCCTCTTATATCTTTTTTTCAGGGTATAAAAGCACAGAGTGCACAGTTTGTTGTTTAGTTTGCTTGCTGCCTGCTGTTTGTTTGCTTGTTTGTTTGTCGCTCGCCGTTCGCCGTTCACCGTCCACCGTTCACCGTTGCCCGGTTTCCTGCAATTTGCGCGCAGGCAGCGCTTCCTCTTAAGAGGCAGCAGCGCATCAGCGCCGCAGGTGTTGCCGCAACGTTGGCGTCAACGTCGACGCCAAAGTTGACTGCTATCTGCGGACGCCGACGCTGCTTTCCTTTTTGACACACACCATTTTGCATGTTGCATGAGCTGTGTGTATGCATGTGTGTGTATGTGTGTGTATGTGTGTGTGTTTGTGTTTGTGTGGCGCATATGTCACTTGTCTAAATAGCAGCGGCGTTCACCTGTACAACTAGCTAAGTGAGAGAGGGTGGGTGCAGGGCAGGGATCGGAGGGGTAGCCGTCTGGCCATGCATGCAAAAGCAACATTTGCAACTGTTTGTGCGGCCATGTTGTTATCTCCCTCTTTTTTATGCTCTGCACAACAAGGTGGCAACACTGACACCAGCGACAAGTGCAACAGCAGCAACAGCAATAGCAACAACAACAACACGAACCGGCAGTAATTTGGCCACCTTTGCGCTGTGTTTGTTTTGGCCAGCGAGCAGCGGCGTCAAATGAATGCAGGGACGCGTGTCAGATAGGGGTGTTGGCAGAGGGGGGGCGGGGGGAAAGGGACATCCTCCACACCTGCCTTTGTTGGGGCTAGGTGCGCTATCAACTCCAACTGACTGAAATCTGTTAACAGGCAGTGACTGCATTTGTAGAACACGTTCAAGAGTTTCGACCAAGAGCAACTGAATTTTTAAAGGTCTTGAGTTTTCAAATTTTTAATTTTTCATTCGGCATACCTAACCTAATGGTGATTTAAACTGAGAGCCAAAAATCCTTTGACCACAAAATATTCGTTATTTTTGGAAAACGTACACAATTTTTGGGAGTCCATTTAAAAGTTGAACATATCGATAAATAAGTACATAAGTATAATTCATATATGAGAGAACAAACTGATAGCAAAGTATTTGCTGCACCCTTCTGTCCATCCCTCTTTCCCATCCACCACTCTGTTATATTGTTCTGTACCCTTTTCCATGCTCACTCACACGAAATTCAAACAAATGGCAAAGTTAAATTTGAAAATAATAGAAAAACTTTTTACAGTCGCTCTGGCAAACGGCATCTACAACAACAACAACAACAGCAACAAATTCAGAACAACAACAATCAGAGCAACAACAGCAAGTAACAACAATAACAATAATGCAACTAAAATGAAACTATTTCGAGTGAAATAAATCTGTTAGAATGTGCAAAACTCCGCCAGCGCATTGCGGCGGGCATATTCGGGGGTTGGCTGACTATTTTTTGGGGGGCTGGGGTGAGGGGTGGTGCAGTAACCGTAGACAAAAAGTTCGGGCGAGGAAAAGGGGTTTGGATACAGTTGCCTGCTATGGTTAGTGGAATCAGTTTTATTGCCAAACGTGTTTGTTGCTCAATTTAACTAAAAGTGCTGGCATCGTTGGTTGTCGATAAAAATAAATATCGAGCAACGCAAGATTAAGTAGTTGCTCAACTTGACAGATACCCCTTAATGCAATTTGAACATTGTGGCACACATAAATGCGTCTGCATCTGAGTGCAGTATTTATATATAAAAACTTATGCATTCAAATATCAAAAATATACAAAATATAAATTTAATAAACTTCAGATATCAATTAAATAACTAAATAATTAAAATGTATATTTTATAGATTAAGATGTTTTAAAAATGATTTAGCAAACATTTATTTTATTCCTTAAAATTATGATATATGTAAATTAATTTAAAACAAGTGAGAAGGCTCTAGTCGGGGCCGCCCGACTAGGAGATACCCTGAACCCTGCGATCTGGTTCTATAAACATTTCAGCTCGTTTACA